>WEIS01054659.1:0-24364 GCA_013389965.1 Todus mexicanus
TTTTTTGAAAGACCAGAGTAGCCCAGATCATATCAGAGGCTCTTTTGAAAATTAGGAAGAAATTGGCCCTGGGAAGCCCTGAAGAGAGGTGGTGGCTGCTTGGGGAGAAAAAACCTGTCTTTGATTCAGCAAGGTGAATGCTTCAGAAAGCCATGGGCAGATGTGCCTGGGAAATCAAAGGACTTTCTTCATCTGGGGTCTTCTTTCTGCCCTTCTATCTGACTTGCTTAGCTTTAGGTCATATTAAAGAGAATCAGGGGAAACTGAGGCTGGGTATATCCAGGGAGAGCATGAAACGCTGGGATGTATGAGGCTGCTAAGCAGGGAGGGATGCTCAGCACGGAGAAGTGTGCTTCTGCACTGCACAACCTGGGGATGCTCAAGAGCATTGGGGAGCAAGGGAAGCGCAATGAGTAATGTTGGAGTAGGTGGTCCCAGGCCTGCTGACCAAATGTTCCTCCTGAGCTACTATGTTTGGATACCACAAGCAAGTGATTTCACTTTCCTGTTGAAAAACAGGCCCCCCCCCTAAAGTTACGCTGCTGGCTGCTGATGCTCACCAAGCAGCAACTCCTCTTCTCCCGCGGGTCACCTTGGGCGGCACAAATCCTGCCTGCGAGGGAGGGACTGCAGAGCCCCCATTGCTCACCGGTTAATCGTAACCAGATTCCCCTAGAAATGTCTGCTGAAATATTTATAAATATTAGAGCCAGCAGCTGCTAATGCCAAACAGGAAATTTTAAGCTGAACAAACTTTTCCACGTCTCTAAGTGGGAAAAGTAAACTGTAGCTAAGACCAGTATTCAAAAAAAAAAAAAAAAAGGTCTAAATAGCAACAGGCTTCCACTGTTCCATACCCTGGGAGAAGTTCATGATTTCTTGAAGCCTTGGTCCCCTCCAGCCAGGTCATTTTCTATAAGCATTATATCTGCCCAGTCATATAGAAGGTGGTTTGAAAAAAGAAAACAAGGTTATATTTCAACACAAGCTGTTGTGCTGGATGAGGTGACAGCTCTGAGCAATGGTACAGCCTTTAAATTACAGAACTTGAATGGAGAGCAATGAGCCAGGGATGAGGCTGCTGGAAGCAGTGGCCACCTGAGGGAAAGGAACCCTCCTTTGCCTTGCATTTCATGTTTTGGGCTTTCTTCCCTCCCCTCTCAAGCTCTTTTTTAGGATTTTCTTGTTTCTGCTCATTCATTACTTTGGTATTGAGGCAATATTTTGGAGCACTAAAGCATGGAGAAAATGTAACTCTAAATCTTTGTGGAATTATCTATTTTAAACAGCTCCTGCCACTTGTGAATTCACTGTATTCATCTTCAGGCAAAAGGCATTAGTAGGCTTTTTAAAAAACGATTCGTGTCATTTCATAGTCATATTCAAACACAGATGAAATAAAGCAAATGTCCTCAGTGTGCATATTAATTCTGAAATTGTATTCTTCAGTTCAAGCTTCTTCAAAATGCAGAAGGGCAGAGCTAAAACCTTGAGTCTTTTGAAGAATGAATTATCAAAATAACCTAGTCTCCACCATCACCACTATGACCTTCATCCACAGATATTTTTCTGAGCTCCTTTTTTGATTAATCTCTGTTTACTATGGTGCCTTAATGGAAAGAGAAGAACTTTCTGATGCTGAGAATTTGTTTTTAACTTTCGGCTGTTGGTAGCAAATCCGTATTTATCTATTTGTATCTATATTTATTTATTTATCCACTTTTATCAGCTAATTTTCTTTGAAACCAGTTGATGGTCATTGGTGAACTTGGCTGTAGAGTATATAGGCTGAACCGTATTTCTCTGTCTGGGCGGGTTTTGGTGAGCAGCGTGCATCTGAAGAGGCTAAAAGACTGTACAAGGAGATGAAGCGTTAAGGATCGCTGTGAATTTCAGTGATTAATAGTAGCAGGATCTCGGGAAGGCTTTATTAACAGTATAAAATGCAGAGTTCCGCAGCGAATTTATTCATAGCGTTTTTGCTTGAATGGATTCTATTTGGTTTCATTCTGGGTGGGAAATAAAGTACCTGGGTGGGCAGCCCTGGCAGCACTTGGTTTTATTATGAGACTGTGATGCAGGAAGGTGTGGGATGAACAGGAGCGTTGCTGGCTAGATGGTCAGGACCATTATGCACGCTGAAAGGATCCACGTGGGGCATAAGGAAGGGTCCAGTCTCCTTTCACAGACAGGTGCTATTGGCAATAATCCTGCCTGTGCTTTCCTCATGCATAAGAGACAACAGCCCTTTGCAATTTCTTTTTCTTTTCTTTTCTTTTTTTTTTTCCATGCTGTCATTGCAGATACTATATGGAACTCCAAGTTGCATTTTTCAGCAGCTGAGAAGACATCACAGCAGCAGAAAAGAAAGGTGGAGATCCTCTGATATTATCCACATAAATGTTCTTGATCACAGAGGTTTTAAACAGGGTATCCTGCTAGTTGCTTGTCACCACATAATTAATCCTCCAGCTCCCTTTAATGCTGAATCTCGTTTAGTGCAAGGTACAGTTTGCCAAGCTTGAGAGACTTTTTCCTTGGGAATTGCTCAGAAGTGTGTGTTCATCCACTTGCAGAAGGTGAGCATCTATCCTAGACCTTTAATCACCTGTATCAACAGCTTGACTTCTGCTTGCAAGTCCTGTGCAGCCTCTTTGGCAGCTCCCTGTTGCTGCAGCACCCTCCTGATGGACGCTTTAAAGCATCACTGGGTTTTCCTTTCCCTGCCTGACAGGAGGCACCAGGCTGCCTTGGGACAGAATAGGCTTGATGGAGCATGAGTCGCGAGTTCTCCATCTTCTGGTATCTGGAACAAGTTTCTGACTTTAATTTAAACCAGACACTTAGTGGGAAAGAAATGTGTCTCTGAGCCTCTGCAGATGTGTAGGCAGTCAGGAGGGGCACATCTTAGCAGAGAAATGTTTATCTCACTCCTATTTAATCCTTGAGAGCCCCAAGTGTCACCAAGTGAGGCTTGAAAAGGCAGTTAAGGCATTTCACAGCCACTGGGTAAGTCTCTGAGCTCTTTGATGCACTCTTAGATACAAATCTAACAGTGGGAGGCTGGGATACTCAACTGGTTGCTCTTCCTCACATACCTTCCCTCCAGAGGTGAGGTATGGCTTTTCAAAATCCTTCGTGATGGCTTTACCCAAAGGCTGGTCAAAGCCTTGATGTAGATCTTGCACACATAGACAAGGGAGCAACCGAAGATCTGCGTTTCCTTGCCTTTGTGCATCAGCGCTGCTGGAACAGTCTCATCTCTTTGCTGCCTGCTGTCCTGTGACTCTTGTTTAGATTTAGATGTCTCCACGGTCAACATCTTCCTCTGCCCACAGGGACTCAGCAACATCTTAAACATGCAGATGCAAGACACAACAATCAAGTTGCGGTCAGATGCCGCTGCTGTGACAAGGAGGACTATTTACAAGTCTAGTTTTGAAAAGCCAACAATTAAATTCATTTTCTGCATAGCTGATGAGAAAATTCTGGCTGCCTACCGCTAAGCTCTAAATAAGAACGTGGTTTAGAAGGAACTTCACTCTTCCCAGAATGTGGTGCTGTATGGCTTTGGGCTGCAGATTGATTTTCAGTCTCTGCCCACCAGCTTGGACAGGCATTGCCTGACTCCTACCCAATTTTTAAAAGTTTTATCTTAACATAAATAAATACGAAGGTTCTAGTCTGATATTTTTCTTTCAACCTCCATGTGACTCATAGGGAATGACAGGAACAGTGATGCTGAGAGCCTCCTTTGCAGGGTTTGGGGGAGAACACCACATGGTAGTAGATAACCATGTCCTGAAAGGCAAAGCTGACTTGCTCCAGACCAAGACAAACATTGAATCATGAAGGGGTTGGCCTGAACCATCCACTGCCAAGCACAAGTTTACAGATAGCTCAGAGTGAGAGATCACCATGATAGCTTGAACAGCAAGATGTGAAAAAAAGGAGCAAGCTGCAAGTCAAATTACAGCTGCCCACTGCAGATTGGGTTGTTTAAGGTAAAGGCAAACTGGAAAGTCCATAAAGAGTGAGAAGAAAACAGCTGGACAAAGTGTGGTATGCCCAGTCCCTGCTGAGGTGGCATCACTCCACCTTGCCTCAGGCACTGGAGCTGCAGCACTTGAGGATCTGGCCTCGAATTTTTTTTACATTTAGGAGCAAATCAGATCCAGTTTAAAATTTTTCCAGTGAACCTCTTCTTTGCTGGGAAGTGTTGATTCACTGAGCCCAAAACTTTGACAGCATAGCGATAATGGGAAAATTTCTTCATTATATCCTTGGTAGAGTTTTTTGGTAAGAGAGATGAAGACCATCACAGCATGGCTTGCACTTGGGCTTGAGAAACTGAGGTTGTTATTTCAGGCTGGATTTAGTTAGAGAGGAGTTCATCTCAAGTGCAGCATGGCACATTTCCCACCCTTTGAGAGAGCCAGGAGGTCTCCCAGAAGCTTTTATGTACTTGGGCAGTGCTGTGAACTAAATGTTGGGGAGTATCTGAGCTGGCTGGCTCCTTACAAAGCTCAAGGTGGTTTCTCAATCATCAAGGATATGCAGATGTGGATTGTGAGCAGCACCTGCCCCCAGCCCTTTCAGTGGCGGCCCTGGCCCTGCCTGCCTAGAGAGGGGGAGACACAGCCTCTGCTTTGGTCCCTCCCTATTTGACTTTGAAGACCTCAGCATTGTGTTTGGGATGATGCTGAAGCTCAGCTGCAAGTGCTTTGGCTCATGTTGTCAGCCATGCAAATCTGTTTCTCCATTTAAGTAAACCATTTAATTAGATACATACTTTAATGTACCTAATATATGTACTTAAATACATAACACAGTGCTGTAGTCTCACCATTACACCTACAGCAGCAGCTCCATCCAGGTAGTGAGCGAACGTTCACATTAGTGTGGCCTATCAAACCATGGCATGAGGTCTGTTTGCGAGTAATTCCCTGTCCCTTTGCAGCGATGTGCCGATGGGATGCGGACGTCTGTAAAGCTTTGGTGTCCAGTGGCTGGAATAGCTGCTAGCTTAACACTGGCAAAGACTCTGGAATTTGTTCTGCGTTTCATCTGCTGGATTTTAATGAGGATTTTTTTCCTCCTCCACTCTACATATTGCTCATACAGCATCTTGCATTTTATGAGCCTTATATAGAAAACATGCCGCCACTGTAAGGCAGGAGAATAACTGTTTACTATAAACTCCATCCACATTCTCCTGGTCCTAGTAACCTGTTTCTGGAGACTAGATAGCCACGTCTCTGGTGGTCAAATACATCATAACCGTGTCACACGGTTACTGTAGGAGCAGAATTGCCATCACTTGCTGCAAGTCTGTGCTTGTACTTGTGAGAGGGTGACTATAACTGGAACCACCTGCAGTTGCTGAAGCCAGGAGCCTTTTGGCTTCCACACAGCTTTGCTGAGAACGCTAATGCAATTACTTACATGAACTAATCTGAAAAGGACATTTTTCTGTTGTCTCTGCCTTAATTGTTTCCAGCTTATGGCATGGAAATGTTATTGGCCCTGGGAGGCCAAGGGAAGAAGGGGAAGAAGGGATGTCAGAAGCAAATGGAAGGTTTGGTTGAATGTAGGAGGTACTCAGGGATTTTCCTCCTACTTCTACATTCATGGGAACAAAGCTCTTTGATTGTCACCCTTGATAGAGCAGGCCTTGGTCTGCTACAGGGCAGCTGTGAACTGTTCTATAGCTGCAAAGCGTTCTTAAAATAGGTCATCCTGCTCTCTAGGTGTCTTGCTGCTTGGGAGCAGGTCTTCAGCCTCCAAGTCCTGTTCCTGCTGCAAAGAACTGCCTCTAGTAAAGGTATCTGTGGGATTCCTCCCTTCCCAGAGATCCTACAGAGAGACGTGCTGTCTCAGGGTAGCTGCTCCGCAATCCTGCGGTTTCTTGCAAGTTCTCTGCTGCTCCCAGTACAAAGAATGTAGGCACCAATAGTTTTCAGCCCAAATATTCAAACCTTGGGAGTCCACGGAGCACCTCTGCAGCTTTCTTTCTCCTGTTGCTACCAAATCTGTGTTGTTTGGCTTTGCCTTCCTTTTCTTTCTTTCTTTCTATTTTTAAATGCCCAATGCCCCAACACCACTGAACGTGTGGCCTCCCAGTTTGTGGGAGGTCACCTTCCTCAGAGGATGATGTTGAACATCTCCAGCTGAGGTGCAGCTCCAATGCAGGCAGCTGTCTGAGGATTGCTTGTCCAACACAGCCAGGCACTGTCAGAGAAGAGTTTGGAGTGCAGCTGAGCCACCGCTGTTTGAACACCTCTCCTCTGATGGCAGATTAATGGCTAAATCCTCAGCTTCAGAGAGTCAAGCATCCAAGATGCTTACTATTCAGTCTTTTTTTTTTTCTTCCAGCTTCTGTGTGGGGAAACATCTGTGGATGTGGGTATTTTCAAGGAAAAAAAAACCTTATAGAGAAGATCTGGCCATTTCCAGCCCTTGTACCACTTGAGTAAGAAGGCTCCGTACGTGGCATCTGATGCTCAGAGCACTTGAACTCCCTGTTCTTGAAGAGGGTGTTGGAAACAGCGTCTAACTCTCCTACGTCTTTGAAGACTTCAACCGTGCATGTCAATGCTCAGATCTAAAGACAGCTGTACTGAAGGAAATGTTCCCAGATCAAAATGACTCATTAGCAGAGGCTGGGCTGAGGCCATATTATTTTTAGTCAAGCTCCACTTGTCTCGTCTCCAGCAGCCAGTCTGTTCCAGAGAGGCTGCCTGGGCTAAACGACCTTTGTTCATTAACTAACACATGAACATCGCTTCCCAGCAGTAGCTTCCACATGGTGAAATTACTCACTTGACATCCAAATATTAATGGAAAAAGTCTTTTTTAATCCTGAAAGCTATTCCCTTCTTGCATTCATGTCCAAACTGTAGCCTTTTGGATAAGCTTCTGGCATACTGCTGGCTCCTCCAAAGCAACCATCTCCTGCTAACGGTAAGCAGCTCGTGGAAAAAGCATATTCCTTTGAAGCACTTGAAAAGAGGGGTCATGAAGGTGCTTCACACAAAACTGCAGATTTTAATCCCAGATAACGAAACCAGAATTCTTCTTTGGAAATGCCCAGTGTTTTGCACTGGCTGTTTCTTCCCAGGCAGCAAAGCTGCTTGTATAGCTGCAGAGCAGGGACACTTGGTGTCACGGAGCATGGATTCTCAGGGTACTTTACATGGGTTTGGGTGGTTTTCCTGGGATGGTCTCTCCCACTGCCTATTCCTCTTTCCTGTTTCACTTGAAAAATGAAAACGACTTGCTGAGCCAATGTGTGCTGTGCAGTGCCACAATGAATGCCCATTTCGCTAAATAAAATGTAAGCAACTTTACTGGCCTGTTTACATAAGGTTTCTTCAGGCATGTCAAGTATTTTAGTCCTGGAAAGAGCAGAGTCGTTTTAATATGGCCAGCTTGTATGCAGACAGCCTAGGGATTTCTGAAATAATTTCCTTAAATTTATTGCTTTTTCAAGCTTTCGCTTTGTCTAGAATATTTTGTGTCTGGGGTTTTCCTTTGCAGCCTACTCGCCATCTGCAAAGTTGTTTTAAATGTGCTACTGTATTTTGATCCATTTCCTCAATAACCAACGTCTCATACTAAGTAGAAGTGCCTTCACTTCTACCCTGCAGAATCAGGACTGGTTTTCACTGAGCCTTGACTCAAGTTCTGTCAGTCCCAGGTCACCTCATCCTTTGTACAGAGGTGTTGATCTGAACAGGAACACCTTCCAGAAGGGAAGAGGCCAGCCTGGGCCAGGTTTGGGCTGTGATGTGACATCCAGAGCATCTCACCTGGCTTTGCAGAGATGGTGGCCACAGGGCTGGCTCAAAGGGCAGCGAATGGATGGAAGTTCTCTTTCTCATGCACTTTTTGGGAAGGTCCTGAATGGAGCAGTGCACCTTGCAAACACGGGTCTGCCAGCATCATCTTTCTTCCCACTCCTGTTCCCTTTGCTCCTCATAGACCTCCACAGTGGGGCAGCTCTCCCCAACCTTCTGGAAAGATTCCTAGACTCCCCTCTTCTTGCAAAAAGCCCCTCTATTTCTTGCTGGCAGTTGGAAGCTGGAGGGATTGGAGTCTAACGCATCTGGATGCTGAGCAGAAATGGATGGCGAAAGAGTGAGGTCATTGGAGTGATGTCAGACAAAAGCTTTTGAATGTGGTGTTAGTGAATAAAAGATGTGGCTGATGGTTTGCATATTAACTTGACATTTTCCCAGCTAATTCTGAATTTAAAAATATAGACTGATGGAGATCTATGTTATATTGTGATGAAGAGCAGTAATTCATGGTCACAACCAGTGTAGAAACATTAGGATTCTTGCCATGTGCCTTTTTTCGTTAGCTGTAGAGAACATGTTCAATTTTAAGTGGGACCCTAAGGTCTTGAAGAAAGCATTTGTCTCTGATTTTACTCAGAAAATATTCTGTTTCTTTTGTAACCAAAAAGCCCAGGCCTTTGGCTGGCTCCTGTGGTTTTCCATGGCTGTGGCTCTCCATGTGGTTTTGTTATTCCACCATGAGTTGTGCAATCTGGAATGGTAACACAGACCGATGAAGAGCCAAGCACGGACCATGTGCACACCAGTTGGCTCTTGATTTAACATTTCTAGCAATTACTGGTAGCGATGTTAAGGCACTCTGGAGCCTTAGCCTCCCTGGCACCGAACCTTCTCCAGAGTCAGCACTGACAATCTAGTCATGAATTCCTTCAAAAATCCAACTATTAATCTCAAGTTTCAATTATTTCTTCATCAGCTGTTTAACATCTACAAAAATGTGTTCGTTGCCATGTAATTAAGATGATTTTAATTTATATAAGTGTCAGGATTTGGTAGACTGTTGCTATGAAAGCAGAAGAACATGGGTGCGGGCTGGTAATTGGAAAGTCCTGAAGTCCTTTGCCGCTGGTTTAGCAGCACCATATCCATTAGCTGCAGGGAACAAATCCATCTCCAGAGTGGACAGAGGTAGGTCTCTGGCCATCACTCTGGCTGCTCTTGCAGGAAATCAGCCGAAAGGTATGAAGCTCCTGAAGGTTATTTAGAGGCTGCCTGCCCTCCCTCTCGGCCCTTTCACCTTTTTAACAAAGGGCTTTTAGCTTTAAAGGGTCATTTTCAGAGCATCATGTCATAGAATATCGGGTTGGGAGAGACCTCAAGGATCATCTAGTCCAACCTTTAGTTGTTCAGGTCTTCTCGAACTTGCCTGTCCTCATTAGTGATTGCAGGTTGAAAGTGCTTCTATTCTTGTGTGAGGGTATCAGACTTATCTCTGTGCTCCCCTCTGCCTACAGGGTTTCTCCTCTACCCTCTTGGAGTTTATTTCTGCAGTTGTTCCAAATCACAACTTATTTCAAGGTTAAAGAAAGAAGGACTCGACATCTACAATTGCTTTGCTGTAACCTTCTGCACCAACTGAGAAACTGTCGGTCAGCAGGACCCGGTCTTGTTGTCCCCAAACATTCAAACAAGAGTTTATAGGAGGAGAGAGAGACAAAGGAGGCTTCTGTAAAAGTTAGCTTTAAAAATAAAGTTAGTGGGATGCTGAGAGGATTTAGAGAGAAATGCCGAATGCCCCAGAGCTCTTGGATGAATTCCTGGGGGCAACACAAAAGCAACTACAGAACTAACAAGGAATTTAGACGTTGACTCCTAAGATGGATTTCTCTTTGGAAGGTCTATGAGCTTCTTCCTCAGTTTGGCAAACCTCCTTGCAGACCTGTCTTACGCAGCAATAATCTGCTCCAGCTCAAAGCGATGCCAAAACCTTCTCTAAGAGCTGAAGGAGATGCAAAACAACCTTATTTCTGCATACTCGTGTTGGTCCAAATCCTGATGAAATTAAGAGAGAGCTCTTGCTTCTGTATTTTCTCTCTAGGTTTCCGCAGCTTAGTCCTGGTAGGAAGAATTATAGCTGCTAAAATACCAAGGAGACTGAGATCCTCCAGCCCTCTCTCCTAGTAAAACGATCTCACCTTTTATGTGACATTTGAATTGTCCAACCTTTTCCTCTGATGTGAAAAACATGCTGACAGTAACGAAATCTGCTTAGTTTCTGCAGGAATTATTGTTTCAGTTTGGTGCCACTGTAAATTCTGGCATGCTCTTACAGGGAAGACGTCTGGAGTTTAGTTTATAGAAGAAAATTAACAATAAGCATGGAAGACTGATAAGAAAAGCTCTGCTTGCTTTTGAGCCAAGCAATTAAAAAAGTGGAGAAGTTGTAAATGAAAATTTCCCTACTTATACAGATTCTCATTATGTGGCTATAAATGAATTTAATTTAACGGAATTTTGAAAACTTGGAAACTACACTTGGGGGGGAGAGGAAGAAGCAGCTGTCACTCCACCACACTTTTAGAGGTAATATTACATTAATATTTGGATTTTAATATGTTTTCTTCTGAACTGCAGTGACCATAAAATCTACTTGCTCATTTTTCAGAGTGGGGACAATTTCATTTCTAATACCAAGAAATGAGATGTAGAGCAAAGGCACTGGGATGTGTAGGGAAGATGAATCCTGGAAGGTGACAGTGAACCATCGCACACCCAATTTTCATAGCATGAAATGATAACTTTATGACCATCTCTTATATTAACACTGAGCTTCTGGCTGTAGCCTACGACAATGTGGGAGTTAAACGCCTCCTAGGATTACATGTGGCCAACCATGCCGAGTAATGTGGAAGTGTAATGAAGTCAACGCAGCTTGAGCAGGTCCAAATGGACACTGCGTGTGCCTCAAGCATTGGAGGCTGCCAACCAAGCCCATGTCTGTCTGTCTCCTAAAGGAGAAACACATAGATGAAGACTCTTCTGTTTTTCTTTTCTCTTCTGAATGGGATCCTGTTACGCTGTCTAGTGGCATCACTGGTCGTCACCTGACAGCACCCCATTTTGCATTGGATCTGTGAGTCTTTGAGGTCATGGAACCTTTTGGAGCCCTGGGGAGGGATGTGGTTGGTAAAAGCCTTGGCTTTGGCATGCTTGAGGTAGAGGTGGGAAGTTCGCAGGTAAACAAATGAGATGATGGTATTTTCAGGGCACTGAATGACAATAACAAACACAAACTGTCTGCCAAGAAGAACCCCTCAGGGTGGTGACTGGCCATGTCTCACCAGATAGCCCAGTTTCTGACAGAAAGCCTTGTTTATAGAGGGCCAGTTTGGGGACATGGGCTTGCTGCTTGTCCTTAAACCCGTCCTGTATATGCCTGTCTTTATTTTAATTGGATAACTGTTGGCTCTGGAAAAGTTTCCTTCTAGTAATTATAGCTTTTGTTTGTTCCTGTCTCCAACACATGGTGTGAGGGAGGCTTCACTCTTCTTAGGGCTTCTCTCTCAATATTGCATTTCTTCTCTCTGCCAGTGTCTTCAACAATCCCCTCTTAAAACACATGGGGTGCTCCTAAATCCCCTTAAATTGACTTGAGCAGTAGTTTCATGAAGCAGAAAAGGGTGGGTTTGGAACTGGAAGACTTACTCCACTTCTGCTTCTTTTTCTGAGTGTTCTTGAAGACCTGTCTTGGCCTCAATTTACTTAAACCCTTTTAACAGATAAGGCTGCTTATTTATTTTTAACATTTTGAAGATCTCCGGCTACAGAATTTGCTGGTTAGTGCCTTTCTGATGCCTGGATCTACAAAGGTGGTGTAGCTCCTTCTTCATTGCTTCTCATATGGATGTCAGGTAATAGCTGAGAGCTGTGGTATGGCTTCGAAATCCATTTCCCAGCACGATTTTCAGACTCTGTGCTCTTTCGTGGTTGGCTGGACAAGATTAGCAGTGAGGGAGGACGGCAAGAGCTAGCTGGAGAGCATAGAGCGCTGCTGGAGATCCCAGGGGAGCAGCATTCCTCCTGGGTGCGCTCCCTGGGAAGTGAGTCTGGGCAGGCGTTTATTTTAATGCCACCTAACAAAACGCCTTTACAAACTAACGTGGTCTTTTTGAAGGCCTCCTCCTTTTTCATGGCAATACGCTATTTCAGAATGGAGGGAACAGATTTTTATTGTGGAAGGTGACGCTCTTAAGAGCGATGCTTTGTGCTCCGCAGCCTGCAGTAACCACCCTATGTGTGGTGCTGGGTGTCTGGCCATTGAAGTGTTGAGGTGATAGAAGGACAGAGCTCCTCACGTAAACAGCACTGACAAGACAAAAGACCCACTGGAGAAAGGAGCTAAGTTTGGCTGTATATATAGATGACTCACACAGAAATCTCATCCATTTATAGGTTGTCTCCTGGATAGCGACTGGTCCAATTCCACATGGACTGAGTGGAAACACTTACAGGGAATTCAGTGGGAGTTCAACTTGGCCAGAGGGAATGTTTTTCCCTTTAGCTCTTTGGTTTTTGTGGAATTGTTTCTTCCAAGACTGCGGAGCGTTAATCAGCAGCAGCGCAATGAGGCAGGCACGTCATTCTTAAAGCATCGTTGCTTCTGCTAATGATGAAATGCTGCTTTGTGCTGAAATCATGTCTGGGGCACTGGGAAAACAGGGTTTGGAGCAGATGTTGGTGCGGAGATTGCTGCAGGGAGATGTTGGTTAATCATCTATCAAAACAGCATCTGCAGGTGTGTGCTGCCGAGAGAGAGCGTGGGGCTGGAGAGGGACCTGGATTGTGCTGGGGGGCAAAGGTAAAAGGCTGCAACAGGTCACAAGCAATGGGTCAGGAAAGGATGGGGGGGTTTGATGGCACCAGGCAAGGCTGAGGAGGAGCTGCCCTTTGTCCGAAAGGAAAAATACTAACACTAAACTAATTGAAGGACAGAGAGTTGGCAGGGGGATGTCACATTTGCAGGGCAGCAGCTTCCCTGGTGACCCCTGTGTGTGAGCAGCACACCCAAGGGGATCGCAGAGGCTTTCCTCCTCTGCTGGGCAGCAGAGCGTGGCTGGGACACCTCACTGTTGATGTTTGCAGCATGACTCCCCAGCCACCCCACAATGAAACCTGGGGGCAAGGCAGCTTCTCTGGAGCAGGAGAGGCGGGAGCAGCACACACAGCCCTCCCGAAACCATCGGCCCCAAGGCCAGCACAAGGCAGCCCTGCACAATGGCACTGGGGACGGCTCCCTTCCAAGTTCAGCAGTTCAAGGAAGTGATCATATCAAGAAAGGAAACCCCCTTAACATCAATATGAGAATTAATCTGCACATAATTCAGAGCACTCACAACTCTTTGCTTGCTGCCATTGTTTCTCACTCGTAGAAAGGCTGCTGGCTTTGGGTCTTAATGCTTAGACAAGCACAAGCTCTCTGCAAAGGTTGGGGGACAACTCTCACATCAGAATTTTACCATATAATTATTAAGCATTTTGGTTGTCAGCCCCAAAATTATTAATAACCAGGTAGAGTTGTGCATGTGAGCGACAACCACTTTTTTGAGGTACCGTTCAGGGCTACCATTTTTATCATAAAATGCTTTGGGTTGGAAGAGACCTTCACATGTTGCCTAATGCAACCCCCACCACAATTTTGCTCCACAGCAAAATCGATTATATCTCAAAAAAGAAACCATGGCTGATTTATGGTGCATTCAGAGCATATTTGAAGTGTGGTGCAAAGCAGGTGTGGGCAAAAAGTACCCAACAACTGGTGGAATCTAGCAGAAAACAGATGGGAATAGTTTTTCCAAGTCCATTCATCTGAGCTGCAGGAGATGCTCCTGGCAGAGCGCAGCGAAGTGCTGGCAGCACTGCCACCTTCAGGCACCCAGCTCAGCACCCAGCTGGGCTCCGCTGCCTGCCCAGTGTTGCTTTTGCAATGGCATAAGAGAGAGAGGGGAGCTTATTAAGCTGAATTCTGAAAAAAAAAAAAAAAAAAAGAAATGATGTGGGTCAGAGCTCCAGCCTGGATGGAGGTACCGGGTGGTGTTGGGGAAGCAGGGCTGGAAGGAAACCTCTGCCCTTTAAGCAGCCCCCGAGCAAGGGTTTGAAGGTGTTAGTGAACTCTGGTGCTGCCTGACTGCACCACACGAGCTGGGATAGAGCAGGGACTCCAGTGGGTTTCCAAGGAAGCCAGCTGGAAGCCAGGGTTAATCGCAGGCTTCTGCTCCTAAATGTTTGTGTGTGTTTACTTGCCCCTGAACCTCTTCAAATAACATCAGCAATTAGACTCCAGCCCAGGATTTCTGCTCGGAGGCTGCTCTTGCTAACCCAGGCTGTAGAGGACAAGCAATGCTGTATCAATGGGAGGCAGCGGCTGCCAGGGGTGATGCTGGGGGGATGCTGGGCCACCCATCCTCCCAGCGTTACGTGACCCACCGAGTGTTGTTTGTGAGGCTGGTCAGGGCTCGCTGCAGGTGCGAGCTGGCACAAACTGCATCTCAGGCAGCTCTGTATCCTCCCCTTGTTTTTGCTGCTCTCCTGGGGATTTTGGGAGGCAATCTAACCTCTAATCCAATTGTTGCAGGAGCTTAATTATACTCGGTCATGTTAGAGAGAAAGAAAAATCTCTCCGCAGAGCAGCCGGGGCTCGGAACTGCTTCCTTGGCAGGTTCCTCCTGCCCCCGGGCCCCGCGCCAGCTGAGGATCCTACTAGGAGAGGGAGGAGGAAATTGTTCAGCCTTAAAATAGCTGCTCTGATAAAGGCCACTTGGTCCTGTGCAGCCTCAGCTCTGCCCATGGAGGGGTTAATTGTGACTGCTTGGCTGCAGGCATGGATGGGTGCACAGCATCTCCTCTGAGAGGATGGGGATTCCTGCAATGAAGTCGTTTTTAATGGGAGACAGGGAAGAGGGTTTCTCAAACACTTTTAGGCAAATGCACTGACTCAATTGCACTCTGGTTGGGAAACCCCAAAATCGGAAGGAATTCAGTTAAATTCCTACACAAATGTTAGTGTGAGGGGTGAAAGGTTCCCTCCCTCCTTGAATTTAAGCTGCAAATTCAAGTGTCTCATTTAAATCAGGTGAGAAAGGAACATGATTCCCAGGGAAGGGTTATCGGATCTCAGGCTGTCTGGTGTGGCACGAGGACCAGGCGCATGTGCTTTTGAATTGTTCGATGAGCCTTGATGTGGGATGGATGGAGAAAGGCAGAAGCTGTCGACATGCAGAAGTCCCTGGGCCCCAGCGGTGGGTACGCGGTGGTTCCTCAGCAGCTTTGCCAGGCAGTGAGGGCAAAAGCAACTTATCATTCCTGTGGTTCCTTCCTCGCGTGCACCAAGTGGCAGCTGCTGCCAGATTGAGGAGGATGCGTCGTTTCCTTGAAAATGAGAACAGGGCTTTGCTCTCCTGGGAGCTCGGTAGCTGTATCCTGAGATATTCAGCCCAGCCTGGGCTCAGCGAGAGCTGCTGCTCCTCACTGTCACCATACGGGAAATTTTGACTTCAGCGAACAGCGCAGCTTCAAGGTAGCCGTGACGGCCACGTGCTGAGGGGACGCAGCCAAAGCGTGGGGTTGCCCTCCTTGGCCCCCTCTGTGCCTGCCAGAGATGGGCTGCTGCCTGCATTACCCTCCCACCCCCTCCCTGACAAATCCAAGTGTCTTCTCTGTAAGAGATGAACCCAGGGAGATCCGGGTGTTGACCCAGAGAGAAGCAGATGGGCAGCCCAGCCTCTGCCTGGCCCATGGCTCACCCCGGAGCAGGAGCTGAGCCTGGGCAGTGGGACAGGAGCCAGCCCAGAAGGCTGGTTGGAGCCCGGTTTCCCCAGCTCTGAGCAAGAGGTCCCTCTGGTGGGGATCTCTGCTCAGAAGCAAACCCAAAGCAGAACCTGGACCTCTGGCCGGTCTGACGAGCAGCTCCCTGAACTCTCAGACTTGCTGCCTGTGGGCAGTGTTGGAAACCATCAGGTTTGTCCATCTGAGCCCACAGCAAGCAGGGGAAGCCCTTCTTCTGGGGCTGATTTGTGACACTCTGCTCACTGCCCCTCCTCGCTGCCCCAACCTTGCTCTTTGGCTGTACGCTGCCCAGCGGCCTTGGCTTTATCGCACCACACCGCTCTGCCTCTGCAAACACGCCGGGGGATTTGCCCGGTGAGAGGAGCCCTGCCAAGGCTGGCAGATAAGCCCCTGGGCAGGGCTGGCAGATAAGCACCGCGCCAGGGGATGCAGGCTTGGATGGTGTGTGCGAGGGGGATGGGTGCTGGCTGCGTATCCCTCCCTCGCAGCACAGTGGGGTCACCCCAGTGACCCACAGCAGGGCTGCCCACGGAGCGTGCTGGCAGCTGGGGCTCTGCAGGGTCAAGGCAGAGATCCGTGCCCTGCTCCCCTCTAGCTGCAGTTTCCTTACTGCAAAAAATAACCCAGGAGGAAAACCAGGACACTTGGTTTATTTTCCAGGAAGAAAGGAAGAAAACATCCAGGGAGAAGAGTTTGCTTTATACTTTCATAGAATCATTGAATGTTTTGGGTGGGAAGGGACCTTTCAAGGTCATCCAGTCCAACCTCCTGTAGGGAGCAGGGACATCTGCGACTAGAGCAGGTTGCTCAGAGCCCCCAACAACCTCCCCTGCAATGGGGACAGGGATGGGGCAGCCACCACCTCTCGGGGCAACCTGGGCCAGGCTCTCACCACCCTCAGCGTAAAAACTTTCTTCCTTCTCTCTAGTCTAAATCTCCTTCTTTTAGTTTAAAACCATCACCCCTTGCCCTGTTGCAACAGGCCCCGCTAAAAGGATTGTGCCTATCCTTGATAGGTCCCTTTGAGCACTGAAAGGCCACAAGAAGGTCTCTCTTGCTACTTTGAAGAAGCAGTTGCAGACAGCGCAGAAACTATCTCATTACAGAGGTCAGCGAGGAAGTTTTTCTCTGTGGTTGCTGGGGGAGGGAGAAATCACCTCTCCCCAGCTTCAGACGCGTTGTCGGTCGAGCCTTGAGAGTGGTGGCTTGCCTGGCTTTGTTTATGATTTCTGTGATGTCCCCACCCTGTGTCCAAGGGCTTGGCAGCCTTGGGGAGGGAAGGCAGCCGCAGGCAGCGGGGTGGGAATGCTGCGGGACAATGCAGGCGCGGGGTATCCAAGTGCTTGCGCTGGGCCAAGGTCAGCTATTGTTCCAGGGAGTATAAATAACCGGGCTGGTAATAACGCAAAACTGAGCCTTGAAATAAAAAGCTTCGTTTCTTCTTTAGCTCTGAGGTGAGGAAAGTGGAACATGTTACACGGCAGCGGCAGGGTGAGAAAGGAGCGTCTCCAAGAATGCCCCACCCGAAGATCTGATCTAGAAAACATTGTTATAAAGTTATGCCTGAATTTCCTGCTTGTGCCAATAACAAGGATTTTTTTTATTTATTCTTTTTTTCCTGCAAGCCGCAACAGGTAAATCTGCTCTCAGAAGAGATGTAAAATAATAAGCATGATTTCCCCAGTTACAATTAAATGTGACATTTGTACTTGAGTGTATGTAGCAAAGTCAAAATAAATTGAATTATATAAGTCAGAGATGAGAAACTACTTAGGTAATGTTCTTGCAAAATCAAGTTCAGAAAAGGAAATCAAGTTTCTGCTTGACAAATTTTCAGAGGCAAGAATTGGGTAGCGATTGGGGTGGGGTTTTTTCAATAGCGTGGTCAAGAGCAGCAAACCCCAAATGCTTATTGTATCCATTCCCGGGGTGGAAGTATTGTTTTTGCCACTGTGCAGAGGGACTGGCTGCGTCAGGGCCAGGAGTCAGGGCGACTGTCTTCCACAGCACAAATTCAAGGACATTGAAAGTGAAAACAGTTCTTGTTCAGCAGCTCCTGGTGCCGACTTGCAGCCTATTTGACGTGGTCTGAGGTTGCAATCTCATCTTGGCGTGAACCTAGTCCCCCTGACACACTTCAACCCTCGTTTCTCCATCTGGGAATTTCACTTGAGAATGATTATGACACCGAACCTCATCTGTGCTTTGTAAATGGTGTGCTTTGAAGGAAAAGGACCCCACTGGTTAATTTTCATTTAGGCAAAGGCTGGAATGTGTGTGCAGAGCCTAAACTGCCTGAGAACAGGTAGCTTCAGCAAAGCGAGATGAAATCAATGTCTGTTGCTGTGAGAGCATGAAGTAGCTTCAGTCTTTCTCAGCACCTTTATCCACCTTGTGCAGTGGTTTTCCTTCTATTGAAGCACTGCTTATTCCTAGAAATTGCCTGAAAACCTGGTCTCGAATCCCAGGCCCTTTTTGTGAACTAGAAACTGTCACAGGTATTTAATTGCTTGTGCTTTTCTCCCTGGATTGCAGAGAGCTGAGCTGGGCTGGGCTGGGCTGTTCAGCGCCGACACTGCTGCGATCGCGTGTGCAAACAAAGCAAAAGCCATGCACTGAGGCTTCAAACCTTTGATTGCAAGAAAAGTGCCCTGAAAGCTTTGATTGTATTAATTACAGCATTTCTGCGCGTTACAGCATCGGTGCATGTGTTCGTTTAGATCTTGTCTTCCTCCGTCTTGCCAGCCCAAAAGAGATATAATTACAGCACATCTTTCCCTTTTAAGTTTCCTGCTGAGATATTTTCTGCTTGAAATCAATGCCTGCCAGCGTGCCTGTGAAATTTCCTGAGGAAGTAGTTTAAATGGTGCTGTAAAAAAAAAAAAAGGGGACTGATTTAGTAAGCAGGAGCAATCCAACATTGTTCCCAGAAACCCACAGCGCTGAGGGAAATGGAGGGCAGAGGGGCTGCGGAGCTCGTGCCCATCAGCTGCTGGTTGCCTGCTCTGCAAATACCTGCCTGGAAATGGAGCTAAGTGGGGAAAAAAGGGCCACGGATACTGAGCAATGCAGAGCCAGGACGTCAGGAAGGATTGTCCTCTTCAGTGTCAGACAGGAAGGTCTAATGAAACAAGGGAAATAGCATTATTGCTTCAAACCGCTCTGCTCTCAGAAGGTGTCCTCGGCTCTCGTTAGCAGGATCTAGAGTCACATTATGGGAAATAGCAGAAGAACCCCCTTTGATCTCTTCCAGCTGCCTCTCCATTCTCCCATGGTTGGATGCACCCAGTCCAACAGTGAGGCTCTGTTCAAAAATCCTGATCTCTGCTCCCCTGTGCTTGGCACCAGCAGCAAGTGGGAGGGTGAGGCCTGGCCAGCTGGGAGAGCTCCCCTTGCCAGTGCTGCTTGCATAGAGAGCACGAAGCCAAGCTGTGGAGTCCCCATCCCTGGAGGAGTTTCAAAGCTGTGTAGATGTGGTGCTGCTGGACATGGTTTAGTGGTAATCTGGCAGAGCTGGGTTAATAGTTGGACTTGATCATCTTAAAGGTCTCTTCCAACCAAAATGATTCTGTGATTCTAATAAAGATCTGGTTCTTACTCTCCTGTCATTCTTCCCTTGCTGACATGCACCCAGAAGCAGAGGACGTCCCTTTGGCAAAGCCTGGGCTTGGTACCGTTACTTGCAGACTAACCAACAGCATTTCTGGTGGAGGACAAATTGCATTTGGGAGCACCGCCAGGCTTCGGTAGGAGGGGAGGGAGATCACCTCACTTTAAATGTCTTGCACAGGTTCCGGACTGCTGCCCTGGAGGTGTCAGACTGGAGTCAGTGGTCTGGAAGGCCCCTTCCAGATGTGGCTGTGATAGGCAGTTTCATGCAATCCCCTTCCTAAGCACTCAGGTTGCTCTGGTAAGAACATCTTGGTGTTGTGGTTGCTGGGTGTGAGCGTTTGCCCCTCATCGCGATGCTACCAAAGGAGCTGATGCTCGAGGTGGAAGCTGAAAGCAATGGGCTAGCTTCTCGGCCAGACTCAGGCTCTCCCTTTCGGGGTTGTGGATATGTTTTACATCAATTCGCCATCAGATGGAGCAGTTTTGGAAGTAAAGAGCGTAACTGTTCCCCTTCCACCCTGCCCGAGCCCAGGATCCAGGCAGTGTGCTACAGCAGCCTGCTCCCAGCATCAGGGAATCTTCAGTTTTTGGTCTGGGCACCTTTATCTGCAGAGTGAAATAACGTGTCCACAAACAAGCGCCGATAGTCTGATAACCCTGGTGCTCTCTTAGGAAATTCAAGGTGTGCATTTCAGTGTCATCATGCGAAAAATATGAAAGTATTTAGCCTGGACCTTTGACTGCTGTGTGAGTGTGGGGTTGACGGTGACAGCACCTTGTGAGAAGCTGGGTCTGCAGAAGGAAGGGTGCTGTGCTGGGGTTATGAGAACTGCAGCAAACTGGGACATGTGCAGAAATTAAGTCCTTAGTGGTGTGCTAAGTGTTGGTGAAGGGCCTAGAGCGCAAGTCTTATGAGGAGCAGCTGAGGGACCTGGGGTTGTTTAGCCTGGGGAAAAGGAGGCTCAGGAGGAGCTCTCAACAACTCCCTGACAGGAGGTTGGAGCCAGGTGGGGTCAGTCTTCTCTCCCAAGGAACAAACAATAGGACAAAAGCAAACATCGTCAAGTTATGCCAGGGAATGTTTAGGCTGTATATTAGGAAAAATTTCTTTCCTGCAAGGGTTGTCCAGGCCTGGCCTAGGCTGCCCAGGGCAGTGATGCAGTCCTCATCCCTGCAGAGATTTTAAAACCACATAGATGTGGTGCTGAGGGACACAGTTTAGTCATAAGTCTGTGATTCTGTGTTTCATGTGAGGTGTTAAGTTGCTTCCCTGGGTGAACAAGCAGGGCAATAAGGTTTTTGAGGGTCTGGGCCTTGGTCTGGGTACAAAACAAGAGCAGAGTATGGGTCAGATGGACTTGGAGATGCCTCTGGCATTTTGGGAGACTTGGATGGGTCTCCTGCCCCATGCTTTGAACACAGACCTGTCCTGCCTCACTTGTGACATTGCCCTGGTTTTGTTTCCATGAACATTTGCTGAATCAAGCCAGCCTGCGCTGCTTTGCCCCAGCAGGTCACACCTGTTCAGGGCAGACATTAGAGCTGTGCTCCAGGAACTCTCAGTAGTATTTACTTTGACACTGCAAGAGTAGTATATCAATAAGCACCTCTGTATTTAGGCACTGGTGCATAAAGGGAAGTTCGCTGGAAGAGGGCATCTGAACTGCAGCAAAGATCACAACAAGCGCGGGATAAATGCTGGTTGAAGCAGTGGAAAGGAACCAAAATGCTGGATCTTTAATGAGACTGAAAAAAACCCCAAACTCTTTGCTTCTGGAGGGCTCTGGGGAGAGGGGAAAGGGTGTTTTTCTTTCCGACTGTTTTTCTTCAGTTCTAGAAAGGCACAGGCTGCACGGCTGCACGCTGGCTCCATTAGTGTCTTGTGTGCTTCAGAGAAATACACCTGCTGGTTCCTCTGAATAATAGGAATTAAATAAGGTACATTAAACACGCATTTCCTTGTCGTGAGTTTCCAGGAGCTCAATAACGCTGTTTTGGCAGGTGAATTTGGCAGTCCTTGCAGTGATGTCTTTAAAGATTCATTACACCTTTCAACGAGCTTTTGTTTTTTATAAGCAAAAGACTAAAACAAAGATTTTTGTGCGTAATAACCTGAGTATAAAGACTTGAAAAAATTTCTGTTACATCGTGTGGTACCTCACCATCCTTACAGTGACAGTACCATCATCTTTTGATGTCTTGGTGTGGACAGCATTTAATTGCCTGGAGCTTCCCCGTGAACACGCTGCCTTCAGCAGCTCTGCTGCCCAAGGTGTGCCCCATCCACCTCAAGAATTTCAGATTTGATATCAACTCTTGGTGATAGGCAGCTAGTGGTGTTAGGGGGCAAATCCTGCCTTGCCCTGAGCACCCATTCGGGACAAGGAGCTCTTCAAAAGGAGTAGGATTAATCTCCCTCTTCCTTGCATGGGGATGTGAAGGCAGCTACAGCTGGGGTGCAGACAGGGAAACATAAACCAGCCCAGATAACCCAAGGAGATGACAACCTCCCTCACATCGCCCAGCCCTGCCTCTCTGTAAGTCGGCTCCGTTGGTTTTGGCCATTAAATGAAAGCCAAGCTGAGGCCTCGATCCAAAGCTTGGTCCCAGGCTGTGTGGGAGAGTTTGTACACGAACCTACAAAAGACAGACTGTTTTGTTTGGGAGGTTTTTTGGTGGTTGGTTGATTGGCTTCCTCCCCTCCCCACCCCCCCAACCAATTCACTGTAGAGTTCACAAACAATATTAAGCCAATAACATCTGTGCCAACAAATTGTGATTCTAATCCTGCTTCCTGATATTTGCAATCCTGGTTGTTTGGCTGGGTGAGCAATTTGTGTCAGCTGGCTTCTTCCTTGCTTACCAAACAGCTCTGCTTTCCCACTTTTGGGAAGGTCTCTGCCTGGGCCAAACTGGGCATGACTCCCCTGCCCCAGGAACCTGTGCCAGTGGGGCTCCTAACTCCTCTGCTAAATTAGCCATCATCCAACAGTGACACCAATCTCTGCCCTGTGCAGAAACATCACCACGATCTGCTGTAGGACAGGGGCTATCGAAGTTCTGACATAGTTGCTGGGCTAAGAGTCTGGGTTCAGGATGAGGGGAAAAGATCGGAAAGTCACTACACACAACTGGTTATTTTTCAAGCAGCCTTGTAGCTATTTTAGTTACCGTCTCTTTTAAGGAGATCAACACTGAGGGCAAATTCCTTCCCAGATAAATCATGCTCATTCCACATGCACGAGAAAGTGGGGAATTTTGTTTTTCAAGTGGCTGCTTTGCATGTTTCCCTGGCTGGCAGCTCAAGCCCCAGCGCCAGAGCCGCGTTCATTGTGCGAGCGATGGTTGGTTGCTCCTGATGAGGGGAGTTTTAGCCTCACATGGTGCCCGTGGAATAACTCGCCCTGAGATAACCTTCTGAGAAGGCACAGGATCTTTTAAAATCCCTTCTAGAGGTGTCAGCCCCATGCTTTTAATAATATTTTGGGGTTTGGGGTAAGCTGGTTTGGGGTTCTTTTTTGAAAGGAAGGAGAAGAATAACCTCAGGGCACAAGCTGCTTTTCCTTCACCCTGACAGGCTGCCTTTACATCCCAAACATGAGGCAGCTGCAGCCAGCTCTGTTCTGCAGATCCGCTGCAGGTCCCTGCACAGCACCGTGGCTGCTCCGGGCAGGGCAGGCGGCCAACAGCAACACCAGAGCTGCAGCCACCTCCCTTTCACAGGACCCAGCTGTTTCCCATGTCACTTTTGGCTTGAGCTTTGGTGTTCACCTGACCCTGTTTGCATGGCACTGCAGTTCCTCCACAAGATCCCAAAGGAGATCCATGGAGGCTGGGAGTGATGTAGTGGTGAGGACCACGGATGCAGCACGCCTGCATCTCCTTGCTGGGGCTCTGAGCATCACCTTCTCGTGCTTAGTAATAACAGATGAGGAAAAGCTTTGGTCTTTGCTGCCACCTTAGCACTTCGAGATTTGATTGTAAATAACCTGGTGTAGAAAGAGAACGGAGGACATGAAATGACATGGACGTGCTTGAGTGGGTCTGGAGGAGCGCCACAAAACGATTCAAGGGCTGGAACACCAACTGTGAGCATAGGTTGAGAGAGATGGAGTTGTTCAGCCTGGAGAGGAGAAGGCTCCATGAAGACCTTATAGCAGCCTTCCAGTACCTAAGGGGGGCCTATAGGAAAAATGGGGAGGAACTTTTTACAGGGGCATGTAGTGATGGACAAGGGATGATGGTTTTAAACTGAAAGAGGCTACATTTAGATTAGATATAAGGAAGAAATTCTTTACTGTGAGGAACTGGAACAGGCTGCCCAGAAATGTTGTGGATGCTCCATCCCTACAAGTGTTCAAGGCCAGATCGGATTGGGCTTTGAGCAACCTGGTCTAGTGGGAGGTGTCCCTGCCCATGGCAAGGGGGTTGAAATAGATGATTTTTAACCCTTCCTACTCAAACCATTCTACGAAATGTGGTGAACAGATCTTTCCCATTTGTGTAGGCAGTTGTAGCTGAGTGAGGAGGTTTTTTTCTCTCCCATCTGTAACCTGTGTGCAAAACAGTGAATGCCCACCTGCACATACATATATGATGCTCCACACCTTCCTCCAGGAGACCATTCATGGAGAGCATTCCTCTGGAAATACTCAGTCCACATGAACACCACCAATATTTGTCCATTTGACTTCAGTAAATCATTTTGCCTGTTTGACTGGCCCAAAGCTAGTTTGACTCTCTAGCCAAAACAACGTATTTATCACGTATTAAAAGCTAGAGATGGTTTTCTTACGTTTGTAGAAACAGCTCTCGATGTGAGGGTTAAACTGAATGCATCTTTGAAGGAGTCCAAAACATGTGGCTTGGGGAGGATTTCCCCCCTCCCGCTCTGTCTCAGGGACTCTCATGCTTTGTGTGCGCTTTTAATTTCCCATGAATGAGCACCAGCTGAAATTTTTTGCTCCTTGCTGTGGATAACAGAGTTTCTTAAGAGGAAATGCTGCAGAACTGTTCCTGTGTTGTTCAGTAGCTCTTGACCTTAAGCCAGGCCTCGCTGCTGTAGCTGGCTCCTGTCTCCACAAGCAGCTGAACACAAGGGCTAACTC
>WEIS01054660.1:0-11880 GCA_013389965.1 Todus mexicanus
GCTGCGGCTGCCACGTGATCGGTCACGTGAACTCAGTCCCACACACACACCGCACCACTTCCGGCGCCGTCCGCGGGCAGCGGCGGGACCGGATCCGGTTGTGGCGGTGCAGGAGCCTCTGGTGCCACCCCCTGCTCCAGCAGGGTCACCCCGAGCAGGGGGCCCAGCATCGCAGTGTCCAGGCGCGCTTGGAATCTCTGCACACAAGGAGACTCCACAACCTCTCTAGGCAGCCTGGGCCACGCTCCAACACCCTCCCCCCAAACAAGTTGCTCCTCCTGCTCAGCTGCAACCTCTGGCTTCCAGTTGGTGCCCGCTGCCCCTTGGCCTGGCGCTGGGCACCCCTGAGCAGAGTCTGGCCCCAGCCTCTTGCCCCCCACGGGCCCTTGAGCTCTTGCTCAGCATTGCTCAGCTCCCCTCTCAGGCTGGGTCGTCTCAGTGTGTGTCAGACGCTCTGACCGCTCTCCACCCAGCCCGTGCCTGCCGCAGGTGGCTCTGGGGGGCAGGTACGGCCCCAGACCCCGCTCACTCCAGCAGCAGAGAGGGAAGGCAGCCCGAGGAGGCTCAGACGCCTGCCTGCAGTCATGCTGCAGCTGGTTTGAGGAATACCAGTTTTTACCTAGAAACTTAAAACCCTTGCGCTCGACTTGTGGCAGTCTGAGGCTTTGCAAAGCTGGTTCCGAAGTCAGCCTGTGTTCACAGTTTGAGGGGTTGCTGTCGTCTTGTCCAGGTAATAAAACCACATTGGTAAAACGATCTCTAATGGAAGCGAGCGACCTGCTGCTGCCTCCCTGAGCAGCGAGGGCAGGAACATTCCCCAGGGAGGACCTGTTGGCAGGCTCAGAGCCTGCTGCCCCTCCAGCTCCCCTCTCATCTACTCCAACCTTTCAGTCACCCTTGAGACAATGAACCTGCAGCTTTGCTTCGCACAGCCGGCCGAAGCCAAACACTCCTTATCTACGGCAAATGTTTGTCCTAGCAGGTCCCATTAGGAATAAAAGGCACATGCCCACCTCAAGTGGCACACCGAACGCTGCATTATTGCACCCGCTTTCAGAGTCCTACGCGTGGTGGGGTTTGCTTTTTTCTTTTCCAAAGACCAATCCCACCTGTCTCAATGAGAGATGAATCATCTCTGTTTCCTACCTGAACTCCTCTCACTTCTATCCTTGCCCACGTGCTTATTACAAGAGAAGCAGGAAACTTTAAAATATTTATTTGCGTGGAATCTTTGAAATGTACATTCATTGCACAAGATCTTTACTGTAAAACCATCTCGGGAATCAGCGTTACTCTGCGAGTTGGAAGTAGATAAAAATGAAACATTCGTACGTCTCGAAGGGTAAAAGTCTGTGCAAACGTAAAGAGACTCCCATAAAAACTTTCCACACGGTAGGAACTGACTCGCTCGTGAGTGCAATACGGTCACCTAGAAGCGCCCGTTCTCTAGTTCTCTGTTTGCAAGGGCTGTAGCTGGATCTGGAGGGAACATGCCCCTGCCAGGGGATACCCGTTCATAAATACAGTGTACAAATCGGCACCAACACCTTCCGGAGCTGGAGACAGGCAGGCAGAGGAACACGGAGCAAGTGAGAGAAGTCCTGGTCCCCGTGACTGGGATCTCCTCATCGCAGGGGAAACGAGTGGCTAGGAGAGGAGCGGTGGTGCAGCACCGGGCTAACGAGACGCAGCGCAATGAAGCGGCGCACGCAGGGCGACCCCTGCGTATCAGCCTGCTTCCAAAGACTAAACGTGAAATGTAGCTGCGGGTTTGTACCAACCTGTTACTAAAATCTGAAAAAGTTTGCGATTGCAGGCATCGCTTGAAACGAGCAATGGCAGCGCGGGGTTTCCAGGCCCTCGCACACGCCCCCTTCACATTCACACTGAACGGAGAGCAGGCGCACAAGTGTTAGGAGCTCCGTACAGAGCTCTTGGCCTTTCTGAGCTTCCAGTAGCCCCAAACCAGGAAGTTCTGTGACAAAACACCAACACCTTCATATCCTTCTGCCATTCGGTTAGAAAAATATCCTGAGTTTGTTGGAAAGTAATTTTTGTGTGCAATCGCGGGGACAAAAACCTTCCCGCAAAGGGCAGTCCATCAGCTGGTTTCACGGGCACCTCTGATGGCTGTCGCGCCGTTCCCCAGGACCGCGTCCAACGGCGCCCGCTTCTTCCGTATGCTGCGGCCCGAGGAGATGAGGTCGGCGTAGCCCCGCTGGTGGGAGAAGGCGTAGGCGGAGCGGCGGCCGGACACCCCCCGGCGAAAGGCGCTCTGCCGGCGCCTCCACTGCTGCTCCTCGGCCGTGTACTGCTTGCGGTTCTGCTGGATCTGCACACATGCAAAGACAGAGGAGGTTGTGTCACTGTCGGGGAGATACCCTGACACCTTTACCTCCTCCAGCTGCTGCGCGGGAGGGGGCTCTTGTTTAAACCCGGTGCAGAGTAGGTGCAGTCACCCACCACCCTTCCGGGAAGACTCTCTGTGTTATTTTGAGCTTCCTTACTTCCATTTATCTTTAAATGTCTCTCACTGAAGGGGATCAAAGATCTGTAATGGAAAGCTGCTCCTGTGCGCTCACTTCTTTAGCACCTTTTTAAACACCACTACCACAATTTTCACTATTATACGCTATCTGCCAGCTCAAGGTAGAACAGAAGCAAACAAGAACTCTCCCCTATACTCCAACCCGTACCAATGGGACCCCCTCACAGCCCAGATAAAAACCCAAGCCAGGCTATCGGAGCTTTGGAGCAGGTTTCTCTGCTTTCACAAATGTGCAAAGTGTGAACGAGCCACGCACTGAGCTCGTACTTCTGCATCCCACAGAAGCACATGAGGAAGATGCCGGGAACTGAGAACATGACAAAGGAACGCTCGGATTTGGATGGGAAGATGCCCCAGCAGCAGCTGTCACCCAGCGAGCAGGGGTGGCCTTTGGAAAGCTCTGCTGCCACCCCGGCCATGGGGCCCGAGCTCCAGCCCCGTGACGTTCTCCCTGGGGCACAGTCGCTCATTTGTCTCCAACACGAGCCCCAGCAGTGACTCCTGGAAGTGAACACCTGCAAATGACCCACAGGAACGCGAGGCTTTACTCACTCTGTCGCTTTCCAGAGGCCACATGGTCACGTATAAGAAGCGCAGCGCCACCACGGGGAGCAAGCAAACAGCAATCGATAAAATCATGGTCAGCCAGAGGTACGGCTGCCTCAGAGCATTTGGAGCCGCTCCTAGGAATAAAAAGAGCAAAAATTAGTCTGTGATGTGATCATGTCAACTACTCACAAAACACAAATAAGACACTAAAAGCCACAGCTTCTTTCCCAAGGACCTGACAGGCAGGTGCTCTGTCGTGTATCAAAACATCAAGCTTTCAGAGACTCTAGTACAGAGAGAGCGTAACAGGGAAGCTTTCTAAAGCCCTTCTATTAAAACGTGTCCATATTCCTGCCAGCGCCCTTCTGTGAGCAACGGGAAGCTGCAGGACAAATGCCTGGCTGAGATGATGGCGTTCCGCCTCACATAACGCAAGAAAAACTCCTGCCAGTATCACTGGTATGTATGCGGTCTAGGAAGCAAGCAAGGCTTAGCAGCCAAACACCCACTCGTGGAACTTTCTAAAGTCCCGGCTTTATAAACTTCTGGAAAGCATGAAGAGCTCAGGCAGAAGGAAATTGTAAAAGAATTTTAGGTTAGTTTCTGTTTGCAGATTCCTGCTGCTGGGCAATGTCGTGTTCCAGCGCGTATTCATCGAAAGGCAAGAAATACTGCCAACAAAGCACGCTGGCCCCGAACAACCCAAACCCTTCCCTGCAAGGGACTGGTGTTTGGCATCACTGCCTTTCACAGGCACCAGGCTTGTGCCGTGACACGTTGGCCACAGTTCTGCTCAAGCTAAAGCTGCGTGAGACAGGAACAAGAACCACGAGACACAAGGACTGACCTGTGAACTGAAAGCCAGAAGGAAAGAGAACGTGGATTCCAGCACTGTGGAAGTCAAATGTGATCCCAAAGTAAAGNAAGAAAAAAAAATTAAGTTACCGTAATTTCTTGTTCTCAGTTTGAGCTTCAAAGAGCAAGAAGATGAACTGTGGCCATGTCAGTGACCCTCTGCTCAGTGACTCTGTTCCCTCGCCCTCTGGGAGGAGGAAGGCATTTTTAAAAGCCAAAAAGCCCAAACAAAAACCCCCAAACGCTCTGTACATAAACCAAAGCAACCAGTCCCAGGTAGTTAAAGACTTGGCCTTAGAGGCCTTTGGATTCATCTGTTGTTAAGAATGTGGAGAATACCTGGTCGAACAAGCCAACCAGCAGAACCGGGAGGCTGGAGTACAGCACGTTGTACAGCGTGATGAACCAGTCTTCGTAGGCCGTCTGCAAGAAGAGGCAGAGCAGTGGCAGGACTTAATGATTTCCTTTGGATTACACCTTTCCCCTCCGATTCCTGAGGAAATTCACACATGCTCTGCGACCGCACTGAATGACCTTCACAGTGCTCACCCAGCAGGCAAGCGGCACCACAGCTCTGAGACGCTTTCTAGCCTGTACTGAGCTGCCCCACTCCTCACAAACCATCGGTGCGACCTGACCCTGGGGCACTACCAAACCCAAATGCCCTCCAGCAAGCATCAGGCTGGTTGATAGGTGGCCGAGGTGAGGACCAGGCATCTCACACACATCTGGGAACCCGGGTTTCTTTTCAAGTCCTTGCTTTGCTCTGCCCAGACAGCCCAGACCCTCCCTGCTGTGCACGCGGTGACATCTGCCTGCCTTTTGGTCACGCCCATGGAGACGCACCTCAGCTCTCCAAGTCCTGCCAACGCTGCCGGGGGCAGCCGGCACATCTCAAACCATTGCAGCCAGCAGCTCAAGACAAAAAGGTTCAGGTTTGGTTTTCTACTGATGATACAAACACAGCATCTCACTTCACCTAGGAAGCTCCTGAGTAGGAGGGTTGGGAAAGGCTTCCCAAAGCGCTGTGTAACAACCTCCTCCCTTCCTCCCTGTGCGGTGACGATACTAACTTTAGCGTTATGAACTCATAACCAACCGCTTAGCTTGTAACTCACTAGCTTAGTAGTTACTACCTAGTCCCCTGCAAACACTGCTGGTGATGACTGCAGGCTCCGATCGCTTCCCAGGTGAGGTCTTTGCCAACAGAAAGGACCATCTGGTCGCTAAAGGCGCAGGCGAGAGTGCCTTCTCACCTGGGCAGAATAGCCGTTGAAGAACGAATACCAGATGTGGGCTAGGGTGAAAGCGAAGTTTTTGTAGAAAAAGTATCTTAAAAACTTGCACATCCTAATGTAAGACCATCGCCCGTGGACCAGCAGCAGTCTCTGGAGGTAGCGGAATTGCCCAAAGGAGTAGTCGCTGGACATGACGGCTTGCATCCCTTCCTGGCCGCTGATTCCAACGCCGATGTGGGCAGCTGAGTTAACGAAACAAACACCACACGTTAGGTTGAACACAGGGAGGAACAATCCAACCCAGGGCAATCTTGTACCCGTTCCTATTCTCTGCTTCAGGTTCTTGTGCCCCATTCTAGTCCCAGGCTGCGGGAAGGACTAACTCAACAGAGCAGAAGCCCTTCTTTGCCCTGTTCTTTACTGCTGCTGTATCCACCGTCACTTGGTTTCTTTCTTGGTGCTTGTTCCACCAGAATGGACACTGGGGAGAACTTCGGTGAGACAAGAGGAACTGGCCTCAAGTTGCCCCAGGGGAGGTTTAGGTTGGAGCTGAGGAACAATTTCTTCCTGGCAAGGGTTGTCTTGTGGTGTCCCAGGCTGGGCAGGGCAGGGGGGGAGTCCCCCTGATCCCTGGAGGGGTTTCCAAGCCGTGGAGATGTGGTGCTGAGGGACACGGGGCAGTGGTGCCCTGGCAGTGCTGGGGGAATAGTTGGACTCAATGAGCTCAAAGGTCTCTTCCAACTCAAACAATTCTGTGATTCCATAACTAAGTGATGAGACAGAGCAAGCAAAGCTCTGACCTGGCCGGGCAGTTCATAAACACGCTGGTAACACAAACCATATCCCAGGAGTTTCCTTCCCAGGGGGATTTCCCAGGAGGCGGTTCAAAGAGCACCAGGCTGCCTAATGCCTCCAAGCAAGGGGCACCTAAGCTATTGCTTGGTTCTTTCAATTACACTTCTGTAACTCACAACATGAAAGCAGGTGTAATTCAAGACCCTTCTCAGGCCACACCTACAGAAAAAAGCTGAAATACATCATCAAAACCCACTAACCATTTCATAAAGGGCTTCCTCAAAAAGGGAAAGCACAGGCAGAGAAGCTAAGAAAACCCGAGCGATGGTAACGTGGGTCATGAAACAGATGGTGGAGTCTTCTGAACAAAGAGTAACAGCGAAGAGGCTGCAGAAGAGCGCGCAGAGGAGGCCTTTCCTACTGAGAGGAGTTTACGGCTGCCTTACTTTTAATCATGTTTACATCATTGGCCCCGTCCCCGATCGCCAGGGTCACAGCTTTCTTGTACTTCTTCACCAGCTCCACCACCATGGCTTTCTGCTTCGGAGTCACCCGACAGCAGATCACCGCCCTGCACTCGCAGGCCAGGTCCACAAAGTTCTGCTGCTGCTGCTCTTTGTACGCTTCAGCCCTTCTTCTCTTCTCAAGTTGCTTTTTCTTCTCTTCCGCCGTTCTAGGGAATTTCAGTTTAAGTTTCTTTTTCTTCTTTTTCTTCTCTAGCAGGATTTCATTCTGTGTAACAAAACCACATCATGTTCCCTTCCACGCCATTTCCAACCGTACAACATGCAACTTCATAATCCTCCCATCGCCAGTTACGGCATTTTAATCAAACGCTCGTGCAGGGGAGTGAACAAACAGCTACAGAAGCAGTGAGGAGCATGCTCTTGGCGGGATTAACAAACGCAAAATGCTTCTGTTTGGTGTCACAGCACTTCTGGCAGAGTTTAAAGGAATATTTCTTCTGATGGGAACAAATTCACTTTTGAAAACATTCTGGTGTTTAAACTTCCCTCTCCCCTACTTGCCCATCTCCCGAGGAAGCACGACCATGCCCAACACATGTGTAAGCATCCTCTAAACACCCGGGCCAGCTCTGGGGCAGTTTGGAGCGGGGGTAACAGAGACCTGCCGTGTTACCCGATGCTCCCACCAGCACCTTGAGGTGCCCTGGCCCCGTCCTCTGCCTTACTCGCAGACGTACATTTCCTTACGCAAGCCAGAGGTTTAGGGCTGGAACACTGAAAGGTGGCAGAGAGTCCTTAGCCGTTCCCTGGCCTTTCTCCTTTCCAGGGGTGTGTGGGAGCAGCCTGCCACAGTGTGGGTAAGAGTCACAGAGTTCCTGCTTGGCACCTCTCTGTAAAGCTGTTCCCTTCCTGAGCTCCTGGGAGCGCAGGACACTGGTCTTTTGGTCCTACCCTTTCGCTGCCGTCTCTCTCGTTTCACTTCTGTGCTCATCCTGCAGCCACACAGCCTGTAACATTGGCAGTCACCTCCCTCTCTTTTTCTTTTCCATTAGACCAGAATTCCCACAAAGATTAAATACCCTGAAAATTAACTTGTGTTTTTGCAGGGGCTTGGTTTTCCTTGAGGGCAGCTACCGGGGTGATTTGAAAGGCCCAAGACATGCCTTATTTTTATCCTTATTCCTTACTGAGTGCTATTTTCAACCTTCAAACCCAAGCATTTCTGAACATAAATATCTAACAGAGGTATTCAACAGGCAGCACGATGGCCGGACAATTCTCATTGATTGGTTTAGCAAAGCAGACAAAATGAACAGAGTCCTCGGTGAAGGACACAGGGACTTGGTGGTACCCCCAAAATCTCAAACACACCGGAGAACACCTTCTGTACATACCAACCAGGAGCCAGTGATTATAAGAGCACGATCTTTACTACCCTGGAAGAAGGGCTCATTCATTCTGAGAGAGGAGGGTGGACTCGAGCCAGCTGTATTCCTCTGGTTCTCCAGCCTGGTTTGAAGGAGAGCACTGAAAGAGAGATGGATGCTGTTACAGAAAAAGCAAGGGAAAACTTTCAGCCAGGTCAGTCCCAGACTGAAAATCTGCAAGAAAGAAATGCAACATATGCTGCAAGGTCTTGTGTCATTTATTAGGTGATGCTCTGAGCAGTGCTAGAGCAACAGTGAAAAGATCACTACACTGGTTTGTAAACGAGGAAAATCTGCAAAAAAGAGCTTTGTGCTCTTCACTTGCCTGGTGTCTTCTCCATAGCAGATTGCTGTTTCTTCTGTTAAGAGTTCACAAGAGAATCCGATATTTTCAGCAGTTTCTACAATTTAAAAAAAAAAAAAAAAGAGGAAAGTATTTACTTAAAAGTTCTGTCCCGAGTAACTGTTGAGAGTAGCCAGAAGTCCTCTTAAGTAATCTTTGAAGTTACATTTCAGCATGAGAAGTTCCTTTTCATTACCACAGTGCGGTGTCCTAGCCAGCAGGGAGAAGCGGGGGGAGCGCTTCCTCACCATTTGTCATACAGTGATTCTGTGGCAATGAAGGTGCAGCAGGTGATGGATTTAGACTCAACAACAGGGAATTCTATTTCCTATGCAACACGTCCTACAAAACGCTCCTTGCTGGCTTGAATGCATTGTCCCGAGATGTTTTGAATGCAGAAACTGTTGGTGACCGTCATCAAGGTGACAGTCATCAAGGCTCATCTCGTGGAGGAACAGAAGCGACGTGGAAACTCAGCCAGGAACTCTGGGCTGGGATGAAATTCTGCACATTGTAGAAACTCCTCCAGTTTTATTTTAATGGACTTTTATAAGAAGCTTTTCTAGAAACGTGCTTTATTTCTAGTCCGCATTTGTCCCAGTTTATCTTCTACCCCTCATCCTGGTTTTACCTGCTCTCTGGCTTTAGTAAACCCACCTTTTTTGTCACCAGTAAGCACCCAGATTTTTATGTTTGCTTTTGAAAGTCTGGAAATAGTTTCTGGAACTCCATCCTGTAGTTTGTCTTCAATAGCTGTCGCCCCAAGCAGCTGGAAGATATTTGAAATACAGGGATTTAGTGGGATAAACACGTATAGAAAGCTGCTTCATTTTCAGTAGAGAATGAAACAATTCTGGATGTGTCTTTAGCTGAAGCTAAGAATTCAGTAGAGACCATATAGAAGTGATCACATTGAAACACACGCACTAAAATACCTTTCTCTTCATTCTATGCAACCCTAAAATTTGGCGTGGCTCTAAAGCCAATAAAAGACTGAAAAGATCTAAATCAAAATGCCCTAGTAAACAAGGATTATTGATTTTCAAAAATGCCTGTTTCTTCTTATATAAAAGTACACCAAAAACTTAAAGCTTGACTTACAATCAAGTTTCTTTCTATTTCCTCGTATACTTTGTCCAGAGCTTCATCGCGATTAGTTGCGGCTACACTGGCCTCCAGGAACTTTTTATTCCATGCCTCAAATTCATCGTGACTAATGTCTCTGTAGCATAGGCAGAGCGTCCGAAGAGTTTCACTTGCAAAAATCTGAAAAATAATAATGTTTTTTATTATTATTATCATCTCCACAAAACAAATCTCCTCATTTGCAATCCAAGCACAAGCGCTATCATCACAAGCAGAACAAATCTGACCGCGCAGTTAGTCTGGGTATTTCAGAAACACCTCAATTACACCGGAGCTGATGAGACAGTGTGAACTGCAGCACTGGAGAGGTGACAAACAGCAGAGTGCTGTGATCCGGGATACCGATAACCATGGAGAAAAAGCATGTAGGCAAAATTTAAGTTCACTTCTCACAAAAGACATCAGCTTTATTTTTAAGAACGTGCATGAAAGCTTATATTGCTTTGGTGGTTTCTCAGGTTTGGGTTGCCTTCTAGAACCAGTTATAGGTCTGCATTTGGGTTAGTAGCTTAGGAAAAAGAAATGAAAAAAATTATAGTCAGAAATAAGCTACTTTAAATTTAAAACTGCCATATAAAATACAAACATACATCTAGTGCTTCTTCTGTAGCTTCTTTCTTCGGATTCCTTGGGTGCAACCGTTCCAAGATTACTGTATCAGCCCCTTTACAATAGAGCCTGATATTTCCATCTGATTCTCTTACTGTGGAGTAAAGTAAGAGAGGTGGGACAAAACGTTAGAGTACATTTCAATAAAGGAATAGATTCAGCTCAGTTTTTTCAGTCCTCTGCTCGTAAGGACCAAAACTAGACGATCACATTTCTTCTTTCCCACCTCTGCCATTGCTCAGTTCAGTAACCTGGCTGACAAATGCATTTCCTCTTCTCTTTCACGACAGGAGGGGATTTTAAACTTCCGAGGGTTATGTTTTTGGCAATGGTTCATACAGTTTGAACATCTCACTTGCCTGCAGGAGCTGGGCAGAGACATACACCAGAGACACGATGCACCATAATGAGAGCCTTACAAACAACAGATCTGTGATTCAAGGCTGACTGCTTTAAAGACAGTTAACGTTAGAACTAGAGAGCGATTTGTACCTCAACCTGCATAGCTGGTACACCAACAGCTAGAGGAGCATACACCTCGCTTGTCCTCTGGGGAAAAAGGGGAATCAATCATCCCTGCACCATTTCTTCAGGTTTCTACTAAAGGGACCTGAGACTATTTTCAGCAGAGGTCACACCTGAACACCAGGACTGGCCAGTGGACACCTCATTCCAAAGCCTCCCTTTTGCTATCCAGAGCTACATGGATTAAATTCTGTCACAGGACTGTGTGGTACACAGCTGCAGCTCTTGGCTTCACCTTCCCTGGCCCGTATTTCTTCACTTCTGAAATACAGTGACCTTTTCCACCAAGGCTGGTTGCAATCCGCTTACCAATGACAGACATCCGTTTTCTGTCGCTGTTGAAGTCCAGGATAGCGAGGACATCGTAAGTTCTTTCAGTGCCCATTTCACTGATGGTGATAGTATTTTGTGTTCGCGAAAGAAAAACATAGCCAAAGTTCCTGGCTGCCGTAACCAGGGCCCCTTCGTCCGGGGAAGCTGCTTGGTAATTGAGCTGGCCTGCGTCTTTGAGAGAGCGAAGAGAAGAGAAAGCCAGGACGTACCTGAGCATTACAGCAAAACATTCACACCTGCTCAGAGAGGTTGAGAGCTGGACAAGCAAAGAGCATGGAGCAGCACATGGCTGCGGCACACGGTGGCAGTGCACACACGTTTTTATTACATGTCCTTTCCAAACAGGGTAAGTCACTGCGCCCTCTTCCCTCCAGGTATAAAAGCAAAACCTCAAACTTCTCTGTCTCAAAACAAACATAACTCACACATCTTAATTGCTCAATACATTCGTTTAAGCACTTTTAAAGAGCTCCAAACAATAAATCCTTGGCCACAGACACCAATCCAGTGCAGTGGAAATTGCCCCAAACCATCAGTAGGAGGAGCAGGAGAGGGCAGGAGGCTGACAGTTTCACAAACCTCGCAAAGATGGGAGTAAAGCAACACTACTCTGCAGCGGTTTACTTGAATCTCACAGCCTCATTTTTCACATTCATGAATTCTTTGATAGCTGTTCCCCTCTAAATTCGGTTTCTGACATATTTTTATTATTCATTTTGCTTATTTGCTGCCAATAGTCTTAGAACAGACATACGTGAGTTGTGTGTCTATGGGGCTGAGTCAAGGAACAGGAGCATGAAACCCTCAGGCTGAAAACACTCGGTTTTTCTCACTGCAAAGATGTTTCTGAATGAGTTTGTACTTTCCTGTACCTATGTGGAATCAAAGACTCGGATAGAGTCAGTATCATTTTATTTGAGGCTTATGCTTTTGGGGTTTTAGAGATGCCTTTGAGCAGCAAGAAGACCTGTAACATGGAACTGCAAGACCTCTCTATAAACTGCTCCCCTGCCTTTCTAAGTCTGCTGTTATTTGCCGCAGCTCT
>WEIS01054671.1:5858-17673 GCA_013389965.1 Todus mexicanus
TTTGGGTCAGAATTCTACGTCTGGGTAGTGCAAGTTGTTTGGTTTATTGCCTGCATGTGGAAATAACTGTGCTATGCTGAAGTGGTTGAGTTAGTGGAAAGTACGTGGCCTCTCTTCTTTCCTCACCTATAGAGGGAGTGTACAGCAATGCGAGTGGTGGTTAAACCTGAAGCAATCAAACTAGCCTGCATGGGATGTTCACTTGTCTTTATGGGTCACCACATGAAGAGTTTTAACCCAGTCAGGTCAAATGACTATCCAAATTTTCCAGTGAAAGGCAGAATCTAGGTGCCCTTCTTGTTCCAATGATTGCTTTTTCACCATGTGCTAATGACCTTGATAAGTCTTGGGCCAACTGGGTAACAGAGCGAGTCATAAATGCTGGCGACTCATATCTGTGCAGGGCTTTTGTATCCTGGATCTCTTTACCTATCTAGTCATAGGTGACTTTTTCCAAATAGCTGCAAGAGCTGTGAACTGCCTGCCGGTACATCACCTTGATGAAAGCCAGAGTGATGGCAGCAAGGGCTGAGGTATTGAAATGGAAGATCCTGGTGGAGCACTAGCAGTGTGTGGGCTGTGTATAAGGTCTGCCTCTAAATCAGGTTTAGTGTGTGTAAAGAGGATTGGGGAGCAGACTGCAGCCTTCCTACTCTGTCTGCTAGACAGATATCACAGTGTAAGTCAAGGTGAGTTGAAAGCATCCTTAAAGGGTTGCAAACTCAAGTGAGAACAGCAAGGATAATCTGATGCAAATTGCAGCGTGAACTCTTTGTTCAAAAGACACGTAGATGAAATATTTAGGGACATGGTTTAGTGATGGGATTGGCAGTGTTAAGTTAATGGTTGGACTTGATGATCTTGAAGGTCTTTTCCAACCAAAACAATTCTATGGTTCTATGACTTAGGCACTTTGTGCTTCACCTTGCTGATGAAGAGAGTTTGGTACCTGGAAAATTGCGTGCTAGTTTGAGGGCTGTAGTGCAGTAGCTTAAAACCAGACTGGGCTGGTGGAGCATGACTGCTCCTGCACTGAAGCTTGTTGTGCTAAGCCGCAGCATAACGTCTTCCTCTCCTCATCTGCAGAGTCAGGCACTCACGATGTGAGTGTGCTATGGGAGGCAAAAAAGAAAAGTGAAGCCACAGCTGGGAAAGGCAAGTTTTTAGTTGCTGAACTTTCTAGTAGTAGAACTTGGATTTATTTTACTGCAGAGGTAACCTCAAAGTGAGGTTAAAAATGTCCCCCTTCAGGCTATATAGAACTGGGATTGCCTGGGAATTGGTCCATAGGGTGCTGTCTGGGAGCCCTGGGGGCTGCTACTGCCACTATATGCAGACATGAAACTGTCTGGTGCAAAGGAGATGGTGTACAGCAGCTTTGCTGGAACTGTAAAGCACATCAGTATTTGCTGAAGGCAGACTTGGCCTACCAACAGCACTGTTTCAAAGTACTTTTGCTCTTGCTTGGAAATAAACAGAGGAAGCAAATAAACTCATACCCTGAGTATAAACTTCAGTGATCTGATTTCTCTATCCTGTGAAGTTCACTGAACTTCAGGGCTCCTGTCTGTCTCGCTGGTTATGGAGGGAACTTGGCTTACTTTTTCCTTCTGCCTTCTCCCTCTGCTCATGCTCTGGAGTGTCTGACTGTATAGACATCAGCAGAAGGTGTGCACCTCCCTGGTGAAGCTTCCTGGCCTTTGGTGGGCTGGCCATCACTACTCTGAGGGTGTCTTTCATAATATGAAAACTCAGACTGCAAAAGTCATACTGGTGGTAACTGAATTGCTCGTGTAGGCTTAGTAATTTGTCCAGTTTCACTTCCAAAATGTGCTTTCTCAGCATAGAAATGCCTTTTTCCAGGTAATAGGTAAAATACGTGTAAGTTAATATGCTAATTTCAAAACCTTTCTATGTAAAGCAGCTTTTATTACTGTGTTTGCAACTTAAAGCTGCTCTCTGAGCCCCCTGAACGTGGCTCAGCCGACACATTCGAAGGTCGTGAGCATCAGTGACTGGTGAAATCGGGGCACAAGTCTCAGAACAGGGTGGCACAGACAAAACAGAAGATGCAGCTGAAGAGATGATGTCATGCTGGGTCTTGTGCCTGCAGTGAAGAGCTATTTCTGGATCTTTAATAGATGTCCCATAATTCCCATGGGACTTACTAAACAAAAAATCTCGTTGAAATGCAGCTGATGGTTTAAGATGCCCCTGCTACAGACAGATGTGCCTACGGAGGGCTTCTTGCGCTTCCTGCCTGGTGATCTCTGGCAAGCCAGGCCTTTTTCACTGCCAGCTGGAGTTAATGTGCCGTTTGCTATTTTCCAGTCCCTAGATATACCTGTCCTCTGAAAAGCCTCATCAGCACTCTGCCAGCTTGTCCTCTGGTGCCATCTCACAGCAGCACGAACCACGCTACTGAAACCGAGGCTGAATTAATCATTTCATGGAGCTGTTGTCAGTGCCTTGACTGGAATCCTGCTTTGCTTCTTGGAAGCTGAGCAGGGTCTGAGCACAACTGAAAACACTTTGATGTCTGAAGTGTTTATTTTGAGAAAATGCTGTGTCCTGAGTTGAGTGTGCTACTTCGCTGCAGACCAACCGTCTGGCTGGCTAGCTGATCCTGTAGGATCTTAGGCTCCCTTTTAGGAGATTGACATGTGGAGGCTTGAGTTTGCCTCATGCCATCAGCCTGGGTTTGGTTGTCATGGGGAGCTTGAGCTCTTTAAGTCATGATCGCATCATGCTGGGATCTGTCTAGGTTAATCATAGCCACAGCTAGCTGGGAATCATGTCAGACTGGCTGAATCTAGGTAAATAGGCTTAATGCTCCATCCAGTGTCTACGGTGAAAGCTTGGGTCATCTGTCTTGTCAGGGAAATAATTTTTGGTGGATGCGACACGTTTTCACCAGCACCAGTGGAACAATTACTTTCCCAAGGAGTTGTGGTGCTTGGTGCTGAGAGCTTTGAGCTTTATCCACTGCATCCCTCCAAATAAACTGGGGGACCAACAAGTTACTGACCATGGGACACATGGTGAGGGGTGGAAATCAAGCTTCCTCTGTAATTAGCTTGTTTGCTTGTAAGGTGCTTCATGTCTGTGCAGCCTTAATTTGTGCAGAAGTCCCGTATTAGAGCTGGCATTTGGTACTGCAAGTGAGTTTAGGGTAACTTATTCATGTAGCACATCCGATGCATGGTTACTAGACAAGATTAGTAGGCTGAGTTAATGTATATTCCAGGGTCTGGGACCTTAAATGAAGGCAGAAAAAGGGTATGAGATAAATAGAACCCAAACTAACAGTGTTGGCAGCAATGCTATGCAAAAAAGTGTTCCACTGGAATGCAAACCGAAGACAGCAGCTAATCGGAACATTTTGGTGCATGTTTTTTTTCCCCCTCCCTACTTGATGTCTTGTTACACTGATGGAAAATTGTTATGATGTATGAATTTTCCCTGCCACTGTCCCTCAAGATAGGGCAATCTGTCCGTGGCTGGGGAGTTGTCATCATTCATAAACCTGAGTCACAGGCTGTTGTGTGCGTGCTAGATGGAGCTCGGTTTTGAGTCATGACTACTGTGTGAGTAAATGTGTGTATTAGCACTGCTGCTTATAGCTGGAAAATTCCTCCAAAGAGGACACAGATAATTTAAAGATTTCCTGAAATGAGCTTGCCCTGCTTCTCGATGGCAGTAAAGTTTTATGTCAAGAACTTAAATGCTGATTTGGGATTTGGAATATTGGTGAGATACTGCTGAAGAGGTACAAAACTTACCTTTTTAGTACTGGGAGTGATGTGTGTACATCAGGGGTTTATCCTGTACCTGAAATGGTATGCCTCTCAGTACAGACTTTTCAGTCTTGTGTGATTCTATATGACCACAATGAAGCAAAGCTTTCCCCCTAAACACTAACTTAATTTGGAAAGATCTCATTGCCTTAGTCTCCCTTTAATAGAATTGAAATAGTTTGCAGCCCAATGGGAGGGGGAGGCAAACATTTTAACTATGGGTGTTGGTATGGAGTACACATGTGGAATTTGTTTTGAATTTACAAGTGTCACTTGGATTATGGTAGTACTGAGCTAATCCTCTTAATTGTCTGACATCTCTCCTGCTTTTGGTGTTTCTCCATCCCTGTAAATGCTGAGAGAGGGTATGAGCTTCCCCAGGGCAATGAACTTTCCGTTCCTGTTGCCAAGACTTCATTCAAGGATAGTAGAGCTCAATCATCTGAAACACAGACAAATATGATCTTTCAAAAATATTTTCAAGCTTTTGTTTCAAGTTCTGCTTTTTACTGCCCTTTCCAGCTGCAAGGCAAGGGTTTGGTCAATTTGTGTGTGATCTGGATCAGTCCAGGAGGAGAGCAGTTCCCAAAACATGATCTGGAGAGGCTGTGAGCAAGAAGCTGTGTTGAATAGTGTAAGAAGCAATAGATGTATCCTCCATGGACTCTAAAGGTGTCGGACATGTGTCTCTAAGGGCTGGGACTCGGGGCTCAGCTACAGAAGGAGGGTGTTCTGCAGAAGCAGTTGCAGTCCCTTGTGCTGTATCATGCAAATGAGGAGGAGGAAGATACCACTGAATTGCTGCTAAATTTACTTTTTAGGTAGCCTTCACCACCAGTTGGTGGTTGTCACTTGTCCTCCGACGGGTGATCAGATCAGCCAGAAGTAGGCATCTGCTTCAGCTCTGTGCGCAGTGCCTCCTTCTGATAAACGAGGGGCAGAAGTTATCCCATTGCTGCTGTGCTCTTTGGGTGGTGGGAAGATGCAAAGTCATCTTCCCACATGCCTGAGCTAAGTAATGTGAGCAGAAAGGCTCCTAAGCAGGTTTTGCTGGACAAGCTGTCCGAACATGCTGTGCAAAAGGGTGCTGAGCTGCTGCATTCTCAGTGGGGACCTTGCTGCAAGTTTTTAGAGGGTTTTTTTTTTCCCTTCCTATTGTCTAAATCTGGAGTGGGACCAGATTAGGCATACGGGACCAACAAATGCAGCAGGGCACTGCTGGTGTGGGACAGCAGAAAGGTGATGCTTGCTTATCTTTTCTATAAAGAGTCTGGCAGTGAAGCTTATTTTGGAGTGAGTGGGGAGGCCAGCTGGGGTAACTCTTCCCCTTGGCTTCCCCAGATGTGTAAACAGTCTTAATCTGAACCCGTTTTTCCTTCAGTGCCTGCTGTGTCACCCTGCTCGTCACATGCAAGGAAATCTGCCTTTGTGTATTTTTTCCATTGACTGTCCACACCCCTTGAAAGTGCAGTTGCAACATCTCTCTTCATGCTGCCTCGACGATTAAAAAGCATGACTTAGTGGAAAAAATCCTGACCTTCTTGGGTTCGGCCTGTCCTGCAGCTGTTTAGAGATAAGATTGTGCTAGGATTTTTTTTTTCATTGAAAAAGCTGCACACCACATTTCGGGGATATTTGTTTGTAAGGAAATGACTACTGCTTAGTTTCTGGGAAAAAAACCTGGCAGACTATTTTCAAAGAAATTGCTCCAATTTGACCTAATGTGCTTAAAATGATAGCAGCCAAAGGTTAGCTTAATTATTATACCACTATTTTTCTTGCACAGGAGGCTATTTTCATGACATTATCAGCTTATGTAACCTCCTGAACTTCACTTCTTTTTCCATTGCAACCTTCTAAACCATGTAATGTCAAGGGTGTTTTTTCCTATCCCGAGTTTAGATAACTAGTTGATGCTTAAGAGCTACCGACTGTACTTCCAGCAATGCACCATGTGTCTGAAACTGCCTTTGGCCAAGCAGAAGCCACAAAGCTCCAAGAAACAGTTACTGTCTTGTTTACACTGGGAGTGGCTAGTAGCAAGTAGCTCATACGTGGTTCAAAGACCTCGCTCGCTGTTGCGCTCCTGAAAAGTGTACAGACGGTGGGTGCTGTAGTGGGAGCTGGACTCCTGCACTGTTGGCCCCAGGACCAGATGGATGGGTGCAAACAGCCCATGTTGTGCGTTGCCTTCAGTTACCTTACCTGACTTTGCATTAAGTCACAACCTGATGACTCTCTCAGGTTGGTAACCTGGCTGCCTCAAAGCTTTGGATGCGAGGGAGAAATCGTGGAATGCTTTGGTTGGAAGAGGCCTTTAAAGGTCATCTAGTCTGATCCCCCTGCAGTGAGCAGGGACATGTGCAACTAAATCAAGTTGTTCAGAGCCTTGTCCAGCCTGACTTTGAATGTGTCCAGGGATGGGACATCTGCCACCTCTCTGGGCAACCTGTTCCAGTGTTTCGGCACCCTCCTTGTAAAAAATGTCTTCCTTATATCTAGTCTAAACCTACTGGTTTTTAGCTTCAAAGCATTACCCCTTGTCCTAGCGCTACAGGCTTTGCTAAAAAGATTGTCCCTGTCTTTCTTATAGGCCCCATTACGAAGGGGTAATGGTGCAGTTAATTGCTAGACTGAAGAACAAGTAGGTAGGATGTTGTTCCGCTTTGGTGTTTGGGCCAGGGTTTTCCCAAGGTGGTTGGTACCTGCATGATTGGATTGAAGAGAATGATGCTTCATGGTTAATGCTCAGGGCTCCTGGATGGGGAACCTGCTTTTGTAACTGGAACCACAAAGATCAAAGCAGGTCAGATCTTGCTGTCAAACTGAGGCACCCACGAGCAGTGTGCCTGTTTGAAGCTGGCAGTGCTGTTTCCTGCAAGGATGCTCTTAGGCACTGTACGTTTTCTGTGAACACCAGTTGCATTCGAGTGAGCTCTGACTTCTCACCCCCTTTAGAACCTTGAGGGGAAAATGCATTTTGTCATTATCTTCTTTGTGGGGTTGAAATGCAACTGTAGCATGAAATGAGCACTCTTGTAAAATGGTTTGAAATAAATGAGTGGTAACTGGTTACCAAGCTGGAGATCTGATGTGGCAACTGGTTCTTGTCACTTAGCAACTCTGTTTTGGATGAGCTGGGGTATGAAGCTGTTCTCCTAGCAGGGCATCCCTACAAATACCAGCACCTTTTCTGTTCACATTGCAATTCAGTTATGCGCTGCAGTGGCAGTTTTTGCTATACCCAGGTCTTTACCTCACTCAGTTCCTGGTAGGATTAAAGTGTCCATCCCAGTGGCACTGGCAGCAAGTATGGGTCCTGGTGCTGCTGTGGTGTAGGAGTTTGTGCATCCATCTGGCAAGCTGGGGCGGGGGGAAGGAGTAAGGTACTGCTCTGTGCCCCTTAGGGGCTGGAGATAAGGAGTTCTTCATATTGTTTGTAAGACAGATATGGTGCATAGTTGCTGTCTATGCCACAGGTACCTCTTGCCCAAAGAAATATGGTCCAGTCTCCAACCCTTCCATAAAATGTCATCCTGCTGAGTTCCATTACTGATGTATGGTAGCTGTAGCATGCAGAACACTGCCAAAAATTATCTCTAAAATGGAGCTAAAATTCTCTTTCAGTCTGGTACTGTGGCCCTAGAGTGATACCAGATGCAGGTCCTTGCTGCAAGATTCTGAACTGCTCTAGCCCTGGATTGCCTTGTGCCTCCTCTTCGCTGTAGCAGCAGAGCCTGGAGCACAAGCTGGTTCTCATGTGCAACTTGACCAGCAGCAGGAAATGAGATCTCAGATTCTCAGCCTGAGATAGCTCAGTGTGTGCGCTTCTGAGCGTAAATGGAAAAGCAGTGGTGGTAGGGGTGAGATATTTGGACAAGTATCCAAAAGGGCAGATGCCGATTTGCTGAGCACTATACAAGCAAAAGTGTGCTTTGGAAACCTCTTGGCCAGTGCTCATTTCCAATATGTGGAGATTGGAGACACTTATTCGCAAGTTCCAGAGTCTTCCTATTGTTCAGTGATTTACTCTGTGTCCAGACTAGTGTGCTCTGAAGACCCAAGTGTCTTGAGTTGGGTTTTGGGTAAGACTGCTTGAACACAGCCCCTCTCATAGACTGTTTCTTGGCTCTTTCAGATCTTCCCTGATCCCTCAGACTTTGATCGTTACTGTAAGCTGAAGGACCGCCTGCCCTCGATCGTGGTGGAGCCGACAGAGGGGGATGTGGAGAGTGGTGAGCTGAGATGGCCACCTGAAGAGTTCCTTGTGCAGGAGGAGGAGGAGGAAGAAGAGGAGGAAGAAAACTGTGAAGATGCAAAGAAGGACAACAAGGAGCAATAAATGACATCTGAGGAAAGGCAAGGGACCGCACCCTTCTGAAGGAAGAGCCACACTTCTTTTGAAAGTCTTTTTAAAAAAAAGACAAGTTCAATTTTGCACCTGCGAGATCTTAGTTTTTTTGTATTCTCTGTATTGAGAACTGAAGCCCTCGGTGTCACCAGACCTCCTGAGGAAGGAAGTAACGCAGAGAAATGTTTGCTGTTCTCGAGATCATTATCTGTATTTTTCTGAAGCAGAGGCAGCGGTGAAATTCCAAGCACATGGCAGAGGGTGACCACACGAGGATTGCTGGAGGGGGGAGCTCAGGGAGGGGGAGAAAGGTCAGAGGCGGCAGCGTTCGGCCAGAAGCTGCCTCCAGCTAAAAGTGTGAGAACAGAGCTGTAATCTCTCAGATTTGCCTTTCTTACAGCTTCCATTTTGTGTGTTGGGGGGTGGACGGGTGTCCATAGCGAAGCATGGCTAATTGATGCTCTACTGACGAGGGGCCTGTAGCTCTCCCCCAGTTTGGCACCTCCTAGGGTAACGTGAGTGTCCATAGGAGTAGTTGGGTTTCTTGCTCTTGCTGTTGAGCCTGTTTTCCAGCCATTTTTCCCAAAGCTGTATTCTCCCCCTCTGTTTGCCTTTAGACTCGTCAATGCTGAACAGCTGTATTTGCAGGATAATGTTAGGCTGCTGCTTATCATCTCTACTGTGAGGCCCTAGTTTATCTTGCAGGTGGTTAGCGTGAGGTAATGTACATCAGATGTAAAGACACTTCTGTCTGCAATGAGCTCATGTGGGTTTGAACACCTTGGATTTTTCTCTCCTGTTTGCTGAGGCTGCTGTGGTTGGTCTTGTCTTGTTCAGCACCCAAAGCCAGAGGGTGGAGGTTACACCTCCTTACCTTGGTGTCCTTGAGGTTGTAGTTTCACATCTCCAACTCTCTGGTCAATGGACTTGAGAGGGCTGAGGTGGGGCATCTCCACCAGCTTTGCACTGCAGGGCCTTCTCCATGCAGCACAGGCTGGTAGAGGTGTACATGGTGCTGCCAGACCTGGAGGTAATCCAAAGATGAAACAGCAGATCTGTTGTGGATCACCAGTGGGAAAGGGATCTTTGCAGGAAGGGTCTGTTGGGAGAGGATTAGCCTTGGGTGTCCTGAGACAAGATTTGTTTCTGCTTCATAGCAAGGGTGAAACATTCATGGGTATTTAATGAAGTGCAGACTGGCTTGTGAAGTCTGTGGTTGTGTCCTCTTCACCATATCATGCTTCAAGAAGTCACCTGTCTCCACTTGGGGAGGAGGCCAGTCTGCTGCCAGACAAGGTAACCCACTGCTTTCCTGGAAAGCGATGATCTCGCAGCTTTGGGGACCAGCTTGGGAACCAGTCAGTCTTGGGATAGGATGAGAACAGTTACCACCTAAACCAAATCTGGGGTCATGGAAGAGAAAAAGAAATGTCAAGGCCTTAACCAAACTTTCATAATAATCCCAATGCCACCCCCCTTTGCTTATAACTGGTTCCATTTTTAAAATCTATTTGGACATGTGTGTATTTGTATTTTTAATACCTCATGAGTAGTTAAACGCTGGTGGGGGTTGGGAACTGCTTTTAACATATTGGCAGGATTGTTTTAGTCTTGTCTTGCTTGTGTTTTAACATAATGGCAATAATTTATCAGCTCTGCATAACTGTTTCAGACAGATAGGAGTTTGGAGATTAGTTAGTCCAAAGCAGGAGATACTCAGTGTTCTTACACTGCGGCTGGTCTCTGGTCCAGCAACGCAGACCCGGTTATAGATGCTCCCTGCCTGTCTTGGTGGACAGTTGATCACCGAACAGTCATGATGTGGTGATACCATTTTCTCTAGCAATGGATTCAGCTGTTGTATCTGTAACACTTGTTCTAGTCTTGCTGTCTTACTGGAATGAGCTTGTACACCTGCATACCAGCCAGTCATCTTATTTCTAAGTGTTACTCTCTATTGGTCTCTACTGTCTGTACCACCAAGTCAAAGCTGTATATCAAAGATATTACCATGTGGGCAGCAAGGACGTGGCAATCCTTGGACTTCAGGCCTACTGTCTGCCCTAAAGACTTGCATATTTCTGTCTGCATCCTTTTTTTGGAAGTATTGTGTATATTTCTATTTGTTGAACGTATCTAAAGAACAAAGCACTCCAGTAAAACTCCTCCTGTTGTATGATATACATTCTATATTTCTGTAATTCTTTTTTGAGCCTCAGGGAGAAGCTAGCATTTTTTTCAAACTACATTTTTGTCACTGTGACAGTTGTAAATAAAGTTTGAAAATGCTTTCCAAACACACTGGCTTCATTCTTACTGCCAAAGTGGGTTGGGTGGTCAGCTATCTGGGTAATGGCCAGTCCTTGTTTCAGGTCTGACTTGGAAGGCTAATGCAAATATCTGAAGAAAATCATGTGTATCAGTTGAGGTTGTTCTGTGAACCTGGAGAGGCTTGTTTCATGCATGTGGTTGACCTCAGACCATGCCCTATGGAACTGTAAGGCTAAATCAACTTAGTGATGGGCAACATCTTTGCCTTCTGTCTTCCTACAGTGTGAAAGGCTGCAGTAAAGTGATGCTCCAACTTACTTGGTCCTGAAAAATCTGTATTTATATCTTCAATTAATTATCTGTAATCTGTCTAACCCCTGACCTAACCTTAGAGAGCATAAAGTCATGGAGAGCAGAGGCTGTTCATACCTGCTTTTAGTACTCATGCAGTTACCTGTGCATGTTCTTATCCTGATCTGAGCAAGAGGTGTGAATGGTTGGACTCGATCTAATGGTTGGTCTCAATGATCTTAAAGATCTTTTTCAGCCTGAACAATTCTATAATTCTAAGGTAAGTCTTGCCATGCTGTGTGCTGTTAGGGTCTCAGCTGAGCTACGTGGGGTTGTCTGCTTTGGCTGTTGTGGGTTTAGAGATCAATTCTTGAGTAATCATTCGTATGTTGCCCCATGCCACTGGCTGTGTGTTACAGCTTGCAGTCCTGCCAGAGAAACACCTGGAAGCAATGGCATTTCTGGGTGTGACTCTGAACTTGTTTGGTACCAAGGCAGTGAGTGTTCTGGGTGTAGAAATTGGACCGTGCCAGGATGCAGTAATTCAAATTGTGTGCTTAATGGGATTAAATTTTCCACCAAAACTAGGTGGTAAGAAACAAATGCCCTGGAATACCTCTGCCTTTCAGATACATAGGGAGAAGTTCCTGTGATGTGGCGAGTAACAGACTCTATAGTCTTACCTATGCAAACAGGCTAGGCTGAGGCTAGACTGTTGTCTTCCCATGAGATTGATTTAAATACACCAACTAATGACCATCACATTTAATGCTTGAACTGTGGACATGCTCAACATGAATCCCACAGTTCAAAGATTAATCGTATCATGCTCAACCCTCATGGATGTTTTATGCCATAGAAACAAATACAATGTTAAGGGTTAAGAACATCACTAGGAGACTTGGTAGTTTGGTACAGCCCTCAGACTTAGTTGTTACTGATTTGCAGTGTAGGTGGTGCCCCTACAGCACCCACCATCCCCATGCTTTTCAGGTACACAACAGTGAGTGAGGTCTACGAATGTTGAAGCTTGCCTCTCCTTCAGATGACCTCTAGCTAAGGTGCCTTGATTTCTTCCCCTCCCTAGGCATGGCATTGCTTTCCT
>WEIS01054671.1:17694-46887 GCA_013389965.1 Todus mexicanus
GGTTGTGATTTGTTGTGTACCCACTTCTGTTCAGCTTCATCAAAGCACATGGTCGCTTGAAACACAATGTCCAGATAAACTTTTGCCGCTGGCTTTGGCCGCATGCAGCTAGACAAAATTGTTACTCTGCAGGAGCATAAAGATAATTCACTATTGGTGCTGCACATGGGGAGCAGCCACTCACTGGATACAGGTCCCTGTATTACAGGTCTAAGTTCTGCTCTGACATAGCCATGCTCCTCCTTATTGCAAGCTATAGGAGAACCAGCATTGTCTTCCGGCTGCCAGGCAAGCTGTGTCCTTCCCATTTTAGTCCCTCTAGGAAGCTCCCAGCAGCTGAGAACACGGACTTTCATCCCTGGGATGTTGATGTGCTTTGAGATGTCTTGGAGCAGAATCAAATCCAAAACAAAATCCCTCAAATACTAACCTAGTCACCCAGAACAAACCAAGGGATGTGAGGAGCAACGACCTGTAAAGCATGTGCTCTGAGCTTTGAAAAAACAATCCTAGGCATGAAGCATCTCTACAAAAACAAGGGCAATTACCATCCATCGCTTGCAGAGAAAAGCTCCGGGCGTTTCATTGTTCAAATGACACCTTTTTGCTTACATTTGGACAGAAAGGAAATAGTTATTAGGAAAGCAAAGATCTAGGCCTGGACCTGAGAGAAGCACCGCAGAGTTTAGTTATGCACCTGTCTGAAGCCCCCACGATCAGTGGCATCTGTGTAGATGCATCTGTGCTTCCAGAAGCACGTTCCAAGTACCTATCTACCCATCTTGCTGCAGGGCTGGCACTGCAGTGTTTCAGGATCTCCTGATGAAAAGCTGGATTAAAGGCGGGGGGGCCCATTTAGGGTTGCTTTGCCCAGGTATGCTTGGGCATGGGTGAAGCATGCTGGGGCTCCCTGCAGCAGAAGGGCTATGTGAGTTGTGGAGCACCCCTTCTCTGCGCCAAGCCCTCCTGGAGGCCAGCAGTGTTGATAGCACATCAACGTTGGCTTTTCAGGCACTCTTGTTAAAAAGGTATCTCTTTTCTACAGCTATCATCCACCTTCAGAAAGGGCTGTGCAAGCCCAGCTGGAGAACAGCTCTGCTGAAGTAAGGTCAAATGGGTCATGACAAAAATGAAAGCTTGCGAGCACTGTTTTTTAGGAGGCGGAGGGAAGAGATTTCAGGCCCATTACCTAGGGAGTGCAGAGAAACCTGCTTCACCCAGGAAATGCATAGAAGTGGTGGTAGTGCAGTATGTGAACGTGGTGATGAGGAGGAGCTGGAGAAAACAACAGCTGTTGCAAAGTGAGGAAGGGCATTATGGGTGGCTGCTATCTAGGAGCAGAAAGGGGAGGGTGGTGGGGATGGAGTTGTAAGGTGTGATAGTGAGAGGCTGCTCTGCCAAAGGTCCTTTGTGGCTGCATGGTTTCATGCCTGAAGGGTTGGATGTGCAACTATGGACATACGCCAGGGCACTTGTCTGCCTCCGCAGCTCCTAACCTTTGCTTGGTGGAATTTCACCTGGAGGAAGGAGTAAGTGAGGCTCGGCTTTGTCAGCTGAAAGCCTGGGGTAGCTGCATGTAATATCATGGTGAATTTTGGGTGCCACAACTGGAGACAAACCAGCTTCAGAGCCTAAAAATGTCTTCAAGTACAACAAGCCATAACCCTTGCTAGTAAAACACCATTAACAGAAACTACTTTGGTGGGGCTGGAACACAAATAAATCCACAGATGAGGCTCTGGTACCACTCCAGGAGACATGGGTCATCACTAGCTGAGGCTTGTGGGGAGCCCTGGGAGGTGAACTCTGCTCCACAGTGTAGGGAAGACCATCAGCCTTTATCCTCAGATCTCACCTTCCCAATAATGATTCCAAAGGGGAAGGAGTAGGCTCAAGGACAGAGAAGGTTCATTGTTGTTTCAAATCAGACTTCATTCTGTCAGTGAAGAGCTTTTTCCCCAGCCCACGTTATCGGACCTGGGAGAGTTTTGTGCTTTTTCCATACTAAAACAAACAAAAGCCCAGTTTCATACTTGGGGTCAGAGACCTGTCCTTTGCCCACCAAAGATGGCAAAGGTCAGACAACAAGAGGGGGAAGACAGCAGTGGCTGCCGGGCCCAGCGAGCAGAGCCTGGAGGGGCGCACCTTTGCCCATGACAACATGCAGCATTCACAACTAAGGCATAACAAAGTCACTGTTTTGAGAGCTCTGATGGGCGGGAAGGCAGAGCGGGGAGGGAAGCCACAAAGGAAACATGCATTTGAGCACTTGTTCACTGCCAGAGCTGTAACCACACAGGGTTACCGTAGCAGCGACCATCAGCTTCATCTGATAAAAATAAGCAAGAAAGTCAAGTGTATGAGAGGGAGAGGATGTCAGAAGCCAAGCATGAAAATGTCACAGCAGCTTTGCTTTTATTTTCAATACTTCCTTCTTTATTCTGCCCTCACCCAGCTCAGGAGCCCAGATATTCCCTGCTCAATCAGTCTGTGAGTGTCTCCTGCCAATAAGCACCTCTCTCCCAAGCTTCTCCCTGGCCCAGGTGAGTTTGTGGTCACACGCTGGTGTGCAAGAAGCCCTGCCAGACCTGCTGGGAGCCACACACACAGAGCCTACAGCTCTGCCGTGAGCTGCAGAGACGGAGCAGCAGCCAGCGCCAGGGCAAGACAGCTCCCCTGCTCCTCTGGGGTCACATCAGCCACTGCCTTTGGCTCTGACGTGCAAAGGTAGGGATCAATAAAAGGGAAAACATGGGAATAAAATCCCAGGGTGGTCACTACCATGTAACAGCCCGCTCTTGCTGTGCTGTATGCTGGGAGCAGCTCAGCTAGGGTGAGGAGACGACCCAGGATTGCAGCTTTCTCCAGGGATGGAAGAAAGGGCGGCTGTATTACAGGGGCTTTAAACTCTTCCCCACAGGTTCTCTGCATTCAGAAGCATGAGCCAGGCAGGTTACAATCAGCTCAACAAATATTTGTCAAGCACAAGCCTTCCTGAGCGGTGTTTGACAACTCTTTTCCACTGCAGTTGTTGCCAGCGCTGTGGCTGTCAAATCTGCTTTGGATGCCTCCTGTGGGGGTGAGGACCAACCCCTGCTTCAACCAGAGCTGTGGCGGGATTTCCCCCAGTTAAAACAGTGCCTGTTTGGTGGCTGAGGTGACAACACCCCTGCATCCCACGGGGTGGAGGTGAGCTGGTTGAAATGGGGTGGTCGGGCAAGCTGCAGAGGTGGAGCTGCTTGCCAGGCTCCCTTGGGGGTGAGGAAACCCTTTGCAGTGTGCTGAGAGGGCTGTGCATGTGTTTGCGTGTGGGATTTCCCTCTGAGCCCCACTACGCTCCCTTTTTCTGGCACCCACAACTTGCTTTACCCTCTGCACAGCCTTTTAAGTAATTTGCACATTCTGACATTGAACTGGTGGGTTTAATCCTGCAATGCTCCAGCTGATGGGATTTGGAATACTCTCACAAGAGGGGGAGGCAGAGAGGGCTTTAAAGCCGGGTCTCGTGTGTAAACTTGCTCAGACGATGGGACTGGGAGGAAGCTTTGCAAGGGCTCTTCAGTCCCTGCTAGGCTCAGCTAATCCATGCGGAGGTTATTATCCCCTGCACCCAAGAACAAAGGGACTTTGTAGTGTTCAATCTCATGACTTGCCTGTCCATGGGACGCTCAGCTGAGCTAAAAGGAGATTTGCCAAAAGCTGCAGCGCTCAGGTGCCAGTTCCTGGCTGGGTCTGCTGTTGTATGTCTGCGTGCAGCAAAGAGGAGAGCCTTCAGGAGTTCGTATTGGGCAGGTGAGACCCATGCTGTGTGCCACTGTGCTCTCCACCAGTGCTCTCAGATGGACACCCAGGCTGTCCTGGCCCATTCCAGGGCCTTTCTGAGCTGGCCAGCAGGTGCTTTCAATGCTGTTTCACAGGCTACATCGTGCCTATGTGCTCCTCTCCATGCAGCATTCCCCCTAGTTTTTTCTGCTAGTAGCCCAAAAGATTTCTGCCGGGCCTCCTCCTATCTCTATCTTTCTTAATATGAGCAGCCAAACCTCTTTAACTGTTACTGACCTATAAAATATGATTGTCTACAGACTGCATGAAGTATAATATTTAAATATTTGGTGCTTTACAGGGACATGCCATCAGTGACTTTCCTTACCTTTCTCTTACAACAAATCTTAGACATTTGTCCACAGGGGAGGTTCCTGGTGAGCTTAAACAGCAGTCAGTTTTGAGGAAACCTGATCGAAAGACACAGCAAGAGTGTGCAATAAAGACCATGGAGGTGGAAGGAGAGGTTGCAGGAATGAACCACATGCAGCTTGTGCCACCTGTGTGCTGCTTGTGCTGGCTTAGCTTGAGGGAGGAGAGAAGGGAGGAAGGCAGAACTGGCCTCCACCTCTCAGCCAGGTCGAGTTCAGGGGCACATTCATTCCGACTCACAACTGCCCGTCCTGTGGATATCCCATCAATTTCAACTGTGCTAAAAGTCAGGCATGTGCTAGAGATGCTACCTGATGAAGGCTAGAGCTTTCCTGAGCGTGGCCACATCGCACAGGGCTCCCTTTAGCCTGGAAAAGGTGGTTTAAACAGCAACCACCAGTCTCCCTTGGAGGAATACTAGTTGAAAAGAAGTGCAAGAAAAAGGGTTTGTCAACTCATTTTTTGGAACTACCTGAATGCAAAATTAGGTAGAGAGGTTCACAAATCCTTGAATTTCATGAGGCTCATCCCACCTGAGCTGAGTAAAGCAGTTAGACTGTAGAAAGTTAAACACGTTCCCTATCTTTTGTCTTCAGCCCAGCTGTAGGGCCTGATCTCCTTTGCTCCCTCATTATCACATGTGTAGTTTCCCTCCTAGAGAAAACTCAGGCTGGAGGCAGGTCTTACATGGTACTGCTGTCTTTCCACATCCGTTGGAGCTTCACCAATAACAAACATTATGCAATCACAACCTACTTATAAAGAATCACCTGAATTATTAGGGAAAAGTTGTTTTTTCCACTCTAATTTTTCATATTAAAATGTTGTGGACCTAAGTATTCCTTTTGAGCATTTTTCTGTTCACATATACACCAGTCCAGGTACTATCAGCAGTTGCTAACCAGTGCAGGTTGGCTGGACAGATTTCAAGGGGATGCTGATCTTTCAGCCTCCTCTGCTAGAGTCTTGTAACCAATTGGTCCCATCAGGGAAGAAAATACGGGGACCACCAGCATGCTGGAGAAAATCGCAGCTTCCCCTGTCCCCTCACAAAGCGCAGACTCGGTAAAACCCTTTGAAACACCCATGAGCAGTAAGTAGCAGGTTGCCGTTTGCCCTTCATCTGGCTGCAGATGCAGCAGTATGTGGCAATGTACGGGTAGTAAAATGCTTTGTGAGCAGAGCAGATGAAAGCCGCCTTAAAAGCACAGTAGGAGAAGCATCGTTAGCAAGGATGGCATTTTCACTTTGTGTCTGTCAATGCCTGCCTAGCTGTAACTAGAAAGCGAAGTGAGAAAATGATGCCTCTAAAGTTTTATTTCATGTCTTGTCTGCTATTTACTGTGCTATATAAAGACCTAGTCTGGAGCTACTTCAATGTTCAAGTGCTTAAAACGAAGATGTGTTGGAAGGGCTTGCAAGTTTAGGACCTGTTTTCCTCACTTGACTGCCTTGGGCCTCCAGACAAAAGCAAGCCTTGGGAAATGACTGCCAAAGCTTTGCCCGTGACCAAAACACAGTAGAGGACTGGCGGGAAGACTGGTTACTGACAGAAGCTGATAACAAGCTGACTCTGCTAATTACTGCTTTTAAAGTCCAAAGTCATTGGAAAAAATGAGTAAAGTCACATTTTGCACACCGATGACAAGAAGAAAGCATGCTGGAATGTCTGAGTCACTGCTCTGAGCACTCCTAACTACACAGAGAGATAGATTTTATACACCGCGTTACATATTACAGATGTGCAGAGATGCCTGGAGAAGCCTGGTGACTGTCATTTATGCCTGTTGATTACCAGAAGATTTGAGGCTGTGTGAGATGACCGAGTGGGCTGCAGTTAGAGGGGTGGGGTTTGTAGATTGGGTTTTGAGGGTTTTAGGTTTGCTTTTGTAGTTGATTTTATTTGTTCTACAGAAATAGGAGCAAAGTCTGAAAGAAGCAAACTGGAAAAGCCTTGATGCGTGACACAGCACATGCAGGAGTGTGGCTCACCCACCCAGCTGTTTCATACATACATGCACATGCAATGTGCCTTCTTCACTTTGTGTCTGTGTGGTGCCTTGCTCGACATCTGCCCCAGTGCTTAGTCCCTGGGGAGTTACTCTAACACAGGTAACCATTTTGCTCTGTGTCAGTGTGCCAGTCCCTGCTGACAGCTCAAGAGGCACCTAGAAACCAACTGCTGGTCCAGACTTCCCAGGCTGAACTGAGGTGATTGCATGGCTGATCCCCACTGATGGTGAATCCTTGGCGAGGGGCTGCAGACTAAGGAGATCTCTACAGCATACTGGTACATCTGCATGGTGTACACATAGAGCTACGGCCTCCTCTGCAAGAGGAGGCTGCTCTGGTAGGTCCTGGACTGTATCTGCCAGCTCTTGGTAGGTGTCTCAGGTGCCCAAAGGCATATCAGAAGGCAGCAGGTACCTACACACAAGCTCCCACCTACCTCCTTGGCCATCACGTGGGCTTCCTGGGCAATCTCAGGGCAACAAGCACATGGGCTCTGCTATAAGCCAAGTTTCCTGCCGGGCACGTGGGCCAGGAGTTGGAGAACCAGCGCCAGTGTGCACCGTGAGGTGTAAAGATGGCCTTTCACCGAGTGACCTTCTGGGATGCTGGTCCTGAGGCTGTGGGCAGAGTTCAATACCAAAGGCAGTGCCAGCCCCTGTAATTGGGCATGCTGATAGTGCTTTTCCTGGATTACCTTTGCACCCTTGTGACTGAGCTTTCCCAACAAAGCATGCAAGCAATTAAGGAGCTGAGGCCTCATTAAAAAACAACCGCACATCAGGGCTTGTGACAGGGAGCTGATGTCTCCAGAACAATTACCCAACATGCGTAAGGCTTTGGAAAAATCCAGCACGGAAAGGGTTAGGAGCTCAGTTGCGTAATTCCTTTAATAAGTTGTTTTGTCATAAGCCATATCATAAACAGGCAGGAGCGGGGGTAGGAGGACGGGAAGGAGGAGGAGGAGGATAATGAGGAGGATGGAAAGCTCTTCATAGCCTCTGCAGCCTGAGGAGGCTGTAGGTCGTTTGCTGGGTGGTGACTAATGTTGTAATCTATTTTTTCCCCTTTAAAGTGGTAATGTTTCATTTGCGGTTTGGCCTCTTTATCCTTTTGTTCAAAACAGGCCTGTTTGCCTTTACATCCTCTACCGCCTTGAGATGGGAGGGCTGCACAAGGCAGCTCCCTGAGGGCAAGGGTGTGCAGCCCCACATGGTGGGCTAGAGGCAAGGGGAGATTTCCACCTAGGAAGAAAAAGGGCAGTTTATGAATTTTGGACTTTAGGTTTGTAGGTAGCATCTGAAGCAAGGACCTCAACTCCTGCTTCGCTGTCATAAAATTTCCTCAGCCCACAAACAGACATGTCAAGAGCGGCCAATGTTACATTGCAACGAGACTTTGGGGGTTTTATAATCTAACCTCCCATGAAAATAGTACCTGTTGGATGGATTTGCTTTCTGATGACCCAGACTTCTAGGAAACATAGTGGTGGGGACCTCGTGCCTCCTCAGCTCCCAGGGCAGAGGATGGCTGCTGACCAGAGCCACTAATTGCTGCAGGGAGCTGAAGAGACAGGCAATTAGTCACTTGTGGGGTGGCCAAGCCCTGTTGAACACGATAGGTAAGCTGGTGTCCCAGAGTGCTTGCTTTAGCCCCCGTGGGCCTGGCTTTCCACTGCGGCAGAGTTTTTTTTTAGAGCATTCATATTTTCCATCCTGTGACGGGGATGGTGCCTACTTATTAGTGTCAACGTCACCTCGAGAAGGAGAGGTGTACTTAGGCATGAGGGCCAGCAGAAGGGCTGGACATGCCTTGGCTGCACTCCTGCTTTCCAACAAAGTCCTAGAAGAGCAAGGGGCAGAGGGAGGGCAGCATTGCCCTGTACCGATTACATGTGCAGGAACATGCCCGTGTGTGTAGGAGCATCTCAGCCTCTTGTGTTTGCACACACATGTCCACACACATGTACGAGTGGCTGTACAGTAGCTCATTGTGACACAAGGTTTTCCTCAAGGCAGACAGTGCTGGGAGGGTGTATGAACATGTGTGAGTGGGGTCACTGGGTCTGCTTCCTGCTCCCCAGGGTGTACTGGAGCAAGGCAGGCCTGATTTCTCTTGGGAAGAAAATATCTAACCAGCTTGAATGACATAAGAAATGATCTGAAATATACAGCTGAGACAGTTAAGCATTAAAGAAAAATATGAGGAGCTTTCTGATAATGGCACCCTTGGGCCTTGGTTGTTTTATGGCGGCAGATCAGTGCCACGAGATGGGCAAGAAGGGAGGGAAGGGGGCCCCTCTCCCAGCTTGCACCTACTTTTTCCCTTTGCAGAAGGCATTGCTTTTATATTTTTCATCCAAATACTTTTCCCAACTGCCACGTCAAGCTCTGAGTGTTCTACTCTTCTCTTTGAGTTGATCAAAGAGAGGGTTAATCTGTGAGCCTAGATGCAAAGGTGCAAATTCAGCCTTCAGCAATGCAGAGGACACTAAAGAAGCTGCAGGTCCTCCTGCTTCTGGAGGGATAATTAATCCCTGGAGGTGGCTGCTGGCTGCTGTTTTGGGGAACCAGTTTACAGGTCAGGGACTAGAGCATTAAGGACCAGCTGTTAGAGGCAGCTGCGGGTACAGAAAGGGAAAAAGACTTCAATTTAAAAGAGTATTTGAAGCTTGGGACTGGAGTGAGAAAGGAATGGAGGGGGGAACTAATTTTTAAATAAACGCTGTTGTGTCTTTGCCTGGAGCCAGCCAGCCTGAGCCCCCTGGTAACAGTGTCCTTACCACAGTGAAGAGGGGAAAAAAAAAAAAGAATAAAAAGAGAATGGGGAAATTCTTGAGATTCTTTCCGATGGAAAAAATGTCTCCACTTATCACTCAGTGTCAACAGCGGCAGACACCTGTATTTAAACACCCAACAATGAGTGGCAAGCCAAAAGGTAACCGAAAGCCTCTGCTTCCACCTCCTCAGACACACACAACCAGGACTATGGACTTGGGCACCTCTCCATCAGCCCGTAGAGCTGTGGCCAGCGTCTAAAAGTGATGTGCAGGTGAGCTCAGAAGTGGCAAAACTGGCAGCATCAGGCAGTCAGGAAATGCCTGCAGCCTGGCTTCTAGATTGAGGCATTATCAGGCGTTCCTTAATTAGACTGTCACCTACTTATCTCTCCCTCCTCCCTGGCCTCCCTCAGCCTCTTGCTTCATCGAGTGCAGGGGTAAGCCATGGTGCTCGCTGTTTTCCTGGCTGGCTGGCCTGTGTGGGAAGCTCAAGAAGGAGGATGAAGGACAGGGCACAATGTAGTGGGTAAGCACTGGGAAACCTACCACACGTTTTCCCTGGTTTAGGGATGCATGGATTCTGTACTCTGGGGTGAAGCAATCCTTTGTGAGTGGTGGAGTTATCTGTTCTTGTGGTGACCCTCATGCTGGCAAACCTGAGCCGCGTACTGCCCATCTTCACCTGCCAGGAATGCCAGGCAATTCATGTACTTGCTGCATGGGGATTTCTTGGTCAACCCATCAAAGCTCCTGCTCTTCACATTGACCTGTCCATCACTATCACTGCTAACCATTACCCGTGAAGGAGAGGTAGGGCCCCAAATAGGCCTTCTCTCATTCCCTTCCCACCTTCTCTGAAGTTCTTCTCCATGAAAAATACCCAAGTTCTGGGGAAGAGGACCTCCAAATGCTACAGCAGCCTCATATTTTCCACATCCTATGCCATGCTAACGTGTTGGTAGGAAGCCACTACTGCACGATAGTCAGGGAAACACCTACTTCCCATCCCTCAGGCCTGACCCATTTCCTGCACCATCTTGAGCAAGCTGCTAATTTTCTACATTAATACCTTAATTAACGCTTAATGTCATCTTAATTCCTGCACACGAAGAACAGAAATAACAACAACAACAATAATAATAATAATAATAATAATGAGGCCCATTCATAAAGTGTGCAGAAATACTCTGCACCTGAACACACAGACACACAGAGGTGGCCAATGATTAGTGAACACAGAATCGTAGAATGGTTTGCGTTTAAAGCTCATTCAGTCCAACACCCCTGCAATGAGCATTCATCACCAGACATCACCGAACATGTATCCGTCATGTTTGCTGCATTATTTCAATTGCTACTTCTTTTCTTCTGGCTTGGCAAGTGATAATGCTACCGAGATGTTTTCTAAATATTTTTTAAACAATAGAAAAATCTCTCTTGCAGTCAATAGGAGTTAATTTGTCATGCTAGGAAGACATATCATTGTTAAAGTCCATGCATCACACAGCATCTGAGCCACAAGAATGAAAACTTTGGCTCATACCTGCCTCCAAGATCTGGTTCATCCTGGCTGATGCTTGTTACCTGAAGTGCTTGGATTTGGTGTGTAGTCACTCTCAACACATCTTACAGGGACACAGATACTCCAGAGGGGGATGTAGAAATTTGGTAGGTTGAAATGTTCTCTTAAAAGAGAGGTCCTTTCCCAGCTCAGGTTTAACTGTTTAAAATGGGACTCTTCTGGCCCAGCCCCACCACACAGCCAAAGGAGGAGTCCTGTATTTTTTTGCTAATAGAGTTGTAAACAGTGAGCATTTTAGCTTGCAGTGCTGTATCATTTAGAGAAGTAGGTTTTTTCCTCATGTTATCCAGCGTTTTTCCTCAAACTAATCCACTAAGCAGCGTCCGCTAAGCACTGCATAATTCAACATCATTTGGTGCCTGTAATGCTACAATTACTCTTCAAGGCTCATTTGCTTCAAGGTCTTCAGGCTGTAAAGTTACGGGAGTGTGGTTAGTTGATTTTCAGGAATGCCTACTCGTGGGCAGGGGCTGGAGAAGGAAGGAACCGAATAGAAGTGCATGCAAATTCAATGACACAGCAGGAACTTCAGAGGCATTTCAACACAGTGATACCCACAGACAGAGAAATCCTGATTGTTCAGGGGAAACACGGCCTTGCCAACTCCTATGATTTTATCAGGAGTCTCGTAATTTCTAGAGTGTCCTTAAAAGCCCAGCTGCTGGAGTCATCCCATTGTCAGGGAGTCTGAGCTTCCTTTTAAATGAAAAGGAATGTTTCCAGCCCTTGGTTTTTTGGTTGTTTTGTTATTGTTTTTCCAGAGAAAACCTTGAGAAAGTAAAGTAGGCTGAAAGTTCAGGAACAGAAGGAATATAAGTACCCAGGTCATGTTAAAAGCAAGCAGAAAACCAACACAAAAATGCATGATTAAAAACGTGCTCACTCAGTGGTTTGTTTTTTTAAAACCTCAATGCCAAAAAGAAACCTATTGTCATTTTTATCTGGATATCTGATTTGCAGACACTTGTGCTTGGCTGTCCCAGCCATGTGCCCTTGCCTCGCAAAGGCTCAGGCAGCCTTTGATGGCTCCAGGATGTGGTGGGACGAGGTGCTGAGGCTCTACCCTTTGCGCTTTTTCTTGGTCTTCTCCCCATCTTCACCCATAACAGGTAGTTCTTCAGCTCCCAGGGGTATTCACAGCCCTAAATGTGTGTATGCACTGGCACAAATGTTTGTTGCTTTGCTACTGGCCAAACCGACTGCTCATATATCGTCTTTGGGCAATATGTGCTTGGGTATTCCTCACTGTTCATCACAGCAAGCTGTTAGAGTGTAGATGATGGTGACATCCAGCGTGGCTTGCTATCCTGCATCCCTTCCACCTCTCTGTGCAGTGGCTTAGTCCACCTGGCACTGCTCTGCTCTCTGAAGGCACTGCTCTTCTCCATGTTTCTATCCAAGTTCACACCTACAGGGATGTCTTGGCACACATGTTGCCCATGTTTCCTGGCCTCAGCTGGCACCTGGCTGCCCACTCAGCTTACCCCATTGTGAACATTGTCCCAGACCCCGGGCCCATGCAGTAGTGGGATCTGCTCCTCTGGGTGTCTGGCATGTAGAACAAGGGTGCACGGGATGTCTGATGGAGGACATTAGCTTCACCAGGGCAGCTGAGAATCTGGTCAGACCTGAGGAGAGCTAACCTTCATGGGGAGGCTTCAAGGTGCTTTGCCTGGCATGGAGAGCTTTCTGAGAGCTTAAGTAATGGTGTGGAAAGTTAGCTGTGCTTTGGTCTTTGTCATGGCTGCAAAGATAAAAGCATAAGTATAGGGGAAGGTGGAGGGATGGTAGCTACCCGGTGTTGTGGTAATGAGGTTAGGTGAGGGGATTGCAAACCAGGTGCAAAAACTTGATTCTGCTTGCAGAGTAGCTTGGCCCTTAATTATGTGAATAAGCTTCCTGAGCGCTTGTGCAGATACAAGTGATGAGTAAGTGCTGCGGGGTCATGCTTGCAAGAGGTGCGTAGGCTTGAGGGCCAGGCAAAAACTGCATGTGGACATGGAGGAAAGGGAAGGAGAAAGGCGAGTGAGCAGCAAGGAGAGTGGAGAAGAGGAGTCTGTCTTGAGCAGAGGACTTTACATGCCTTTCCAAGGAGGGTCGTTACAAAGAACTGAGGGGGGATGGGGATGGGATGCCTCAATTGAAAAGACAATTTTTTGTTCTGAGCAAAGCATCTTTCCATTCAGAGAATATTGCTGGGCTTTTTTGTTAGAGGCCTTGAGCCTTTACAACACCTTTCAGTAGTACTGTGAGTCCCCTTATTCTCAAGCGGTTGCTTGAGCAAGGCTGGAGATAAATACAGCCAGGGATGTGAAAACTTCAAGTTTTTAGAAGCTTCACTCAGTTCTGGATCAGTATCCCAAGATTTCAGTGTTTATTTTGGGCAGGTTTGGACTTAACTGGTGCTCCTGGCTCCTGGAGGCAAAAAATAAGCTTTGTCACAGCATTTTTTCTGCTTCTGACAGGCTCATGGCATCAGAAGCACAATGCTGCTTTCCTCCAGTCCTCTGAAGTAGCCCTTTGGCTAATCAAGAAGCCTCTCCATGCATGGAAGCTGGTGTCTTTAATCTTTTTCCAGCAAACTGACACAGTCACAGAGAAGGTACAAGTACAGTGCTTTCTCCATAGCTTTGCTGTATGTCCAAAACACAAATCCCAAGCTTCCAGAACACACTTGGCTCCTGTTGCATGTGGAAGTATGAAGTGTTGTAGTTCTGCAGGCCGCTTATGGAGCTGTAGCTGTTGTGATGTGCTGTTCGACGTGAAAACAAGATACTGTAGTGAGAGCCCTTTTCTGTACTAACTTTGTGCCAGCGGCTTTTTGAACAGTGAGCACTGTGTGGAAGGGACTCCTGTGCCCTTCATGCAGCGCTGAGCTGTGATCCCCTTTGCTCTTCATATTTCTGTGAAGTCTCTCTCTCTGTCTCACTGCTTGTGTGATTCTGCCAGAGGTTTGGATTCATAACGCTGCCAGAATGTCTCGCTGATATCAAAGAGTGAAAATACTGCTGTTTCTCAAGGGACACACGTTGCCGCTGACAAGGAGTGAAGTGGGTTTTTTCCATAGACAAACCCCTAAATGTCTGTTCTGGCTTGAAGTAGATATTAGCTTCAGCCTAAGGAAAACAGCAACAAATGAGGAAAGACGAGTTTCCTGCAGAAAGCCCAGTGTTTGTCTGAGTACTAATTCCAGGAATAAACCAGCTGCTATCCTTCCATACAGGCGGTTGTCTTGGAATTTAAAGAGGAAACGAAATGGGGAAAGGAAACAATAACAACAAAAAAATTAAAAAGTCATGTATAAAACCATGCCAAAGGTGTAGAGAAGCAGAAGTTCTCATTCAACAAAGCATTACATGATTGCTCGACAGGTCAGCAAATACTGCAGGTGAAATTCTGGATGCATGCGAACATTATTTTGCCCCAAATGCTTTTGTGCTGTTCGTGGGAGAGCTTGAGTCCCAATTCATAGAAAAACAGCACTAAGACAAGGTGGTGCTGTAAGTAAAAATTCAGAGAAGCTTCAAAATCTAGGAAAAAAACGGTCACCAAGACAGTTTTCGCTACTAAGTTGAAACAGAGAGTTTTACTTATACGGGAACTTGCACAACCCCCATTACTTTATAATTTCGGTGCTTAATCATCTTTATTGCATTCTTTCTTGTGAAGCCCTAGGAGATGCAGGTTTCTCCTGGCACAGGTGAAGAATATAATCAGAGAGATTTACTGACACCCCTTTGCATGGCTGAACTTGCCTATAAAAGGCCATTGTCTTCATCTGTGGCTAGTACTGATGCAAGACCTTTGCTGTGCATCTCTCTTCTGTCTCTGCTGCCTTCCTTCCATCAAGAGCAGAAGGGGTTTCCCCTGTATTTAGTGGGCGTGCTGTGCAACACTGAAGAGCAACATCCTGAGGTAACCCCCAAAGTGGCTTTTATTCATGCCGTGCTGCTGATTGCTGAGGGCTCCTGTGTGTGCAGGAGTTGCTCTTAGCTTCTCTTTGCCACGTCTGCCTTACCCTCTCATCCTGTATTCCTCTCTCCTCCGCCAATTCCCTCTGTGAGACTCCTGTTTTTGTCTTTCTCCTGACCTCTGCTTTGCTGTACATCCCTGCTGATGGGTGTGACCTGAGTAGGATAGGCTGAAGGGATCTGCTGTCTTGGGGCCCTGCTGGCATGCCCTCCCTTTGCAGGAAGCTTCTCTCCTTGCCTATGCAGAAGGCACTATGGCTCTTTGTGGCATGGCGTTAATCTGTGTGAATCAGAAAACATAATGGCTCTGAAAGAGGGGTTGCTTTGGACCAGTCGAGAAGTTGACATGTCTCAAAATGGCTTTAAAGCTCCTGTCATTTGATCTACAAGGACTTTGGAGTGTATTTACCTCTTCTAGATTGCTAGAGAAATAAACCTTCCCTGTCTTTTTTGCTTTTCCCACTGACAGACGACACCTGGGAAGCGAGAAGCTGTGCTCCCAGCTGTCTGACTGCCCCTCTGAGCTGCTCCTGTGGCAGGAGGTGGGAAATCAGGCTTCACCATGCCTTTTGCTTTGTCTCCTGCAAAGTGCCACTGCTGGCAGGGAGCCATGGCTGGGGCAGCCTGCTGAGATGCTTTTGCTCTCTCTTCCTCTCTCCCAGCAGCCTCCTGACTGCACGGGAACAATGGGATGACGTGACCGGAGCCCTGTAAATATTAATTCCCCTTTGAGGCTGTCGCACCAAACAGGAAACGCAAACAGCCCCAGAATAGAAATTCAGTCCTTGCTCTGCTCTTCAGCAGAGGCTGCTCCCAAATAATGCCACCTGCCAGACCCCTCTGTTCATGCAGCTGAGGCACATGCCCCTCATTGTGTTCCCCAGGCCCTGTGCTTTGACTAGACCATGCTTATGAGGAGATCATCCCCTACCTGGGACTGGCAGGCAGATGGCTTTTGATATATGCCTTATCCTGGAAGAGCTGGGGCTGGCAAATGGTGTTTTCTACAAGGATGGAGATATGTTGGGGGGGGGTTGTGTGGCAGGAACCTTGGGAAGCTGAACTGGGAGGTGACATTGGTTTTGAGGACAGATCATGAAAGGGAGGCATCACATTGACCTGCCAATAACCTACCCTCTCAAAACTCATTTTCCCTTTTGCACTGAACGGTGAGGTGTTAGCATATGAACTTGCAATTGCTGCTGGGCTGTTGCTACTTCTGTAACATGTTTACTGGGACATTTATTGAAATCAATAGAGCATTAGGAAGTACCCTGTAAGGAGTGAGGTGTTGATCCAAGTGAGGATGCATCCCTGGGAGGAGGGTTTGGAGGTGTCAGCTGGGTTGCAGAACCTCTGCTAAAGCAAAACTTTTATGCCTGTGCCCTTTAAACTGCGCTGAGCATTCAGAGCAGTCCCCTTGTTCCGTTTGCTCTTTCTTCATATATGGTGTATTTGTAGGTCCTGTGAATGGATGCGCGGCATTTAAATGAGGCTTCAGTCATCGTGACCTGCTGCTCCTTATCCTGCAGCCCAGCAGTGACCTAAGAGTGCTGGACTTTTGGATGTCAGAAGATTAATTGACACTGAGCACGTGCTGGTCAATGGTGCAGAGACAGTGCTGTGCAGGTCAGTGCTGAGGAGTGGGTGCAGCATGGTATCACACGTGCTCTCATGGACAGCTGCAGCCTTTTCAAGAAAATCCTTTTGTCACCCAAGATTTGAATGGCTTTCTGCAAAATGAGGATAATGGGTCTCTATCTTTTAGACGGAGCTGCTTGGAGTTGGTATTGTGTCCTTGCCTCTGGCAGTAACAAAATCCCTTGTGCTCCTGGAAGAGAGGTATTACCTACAACACTGGCCTCTGGTAAAATGGTAGGAGCCACATTGTAGCCAGAGCTAAATCCTCGGTGTTGACTTCAGTAGAAAGTGCTTGGGCTGGGAAGGGGCTTGCAAGAGATGCTCACAAGAGGCAGTTACAAGAAAGGTGTTCCAGTGTGTGTGGATGAGTTCCCCCTCCGGGTGAAGAGGATGCAGTGATGCTTTCCTGGGGAGCAAAGTCTGGCTTCCGAGCTCAGGGACCCACCAAACCACAAAGTTTCCCTGAAGAGTGATGTACAGCTGGCTCTGGATGTGCAGATGGACTACAGAGTTGTAAGCATGTCCTCCCATGTCAGCCTGGCTACCTGACAGCACATCAGGTCTTGACTCTACCCATCCTGAATCTTCCCATAAGTGTTTATATTGCTTTAGGGTTTGTTGGGTTAGAGTTCAGAGGGTAGGGGACAATCAGATGTGTTCAACCCTTTGTGTCACTGACATTTTTCCATTGTTTTGTCTGGTATTTCCTAGAGCTAGCCCTGAGCAGATAAATAGAAGTAAAAATGAGGAAATCCACATGGAGGAAGAATACTAGGTTTGGCATGCCCCAGCCTGGATTCTTGAATGGCTTCAGGCAACCCTTTAAAAACTCATTTCTAGGGACTTTCTCTTAAAATGTGGACAACCTGACCTGTGTTGGTTACAAAGGGCACAGCTTCCCTGGCTGTCTTCTGTCTCATTTCCATTTCTGTTCTTCAGCCTTGGCCTTGCCATGTCCTGACTGGTCTCCAAAAAGTGCAGTACTGATGAGGACATGCTTCTTTCATCTGTGAAGCACTCTGGTACCTGTTGCTGAAAACACCCATAACATACTACTGTATTTCTTTCTGGTAAGGAAAGGACTTTCTGCCTTGGCACTTGGGATCCACCAGGCTAGCCTTGCACAGGTAGGCAGTCAGGAGGGTCATCAAGCTGGTGAAGTTTCAAGATGGGAGCAAGGCTTCCTGATCTTTTGAATAACCATCATTATTTTCACTGAGGGAGAAGGGATTGAGCCTGTTACTTTTGTGAGACTTAAGGTGTATCTAGTTTTCAGCAAGTGGTTTGTAGAATAGCAGCCCTGTGGGGGTTTTCTGAAATAAAAGATCTCAGATCTGAGATCAGTGCATCCTCCCATCCTCCAAAAGTTTCCAAGTTACAACACTACTTATTCTCAGCTTCTTGCCCACAGTGTCACAGTGATAATGCATGCTTCCAGCTTCCATCCTGCACGAGGTTAAACATGACATCTCCTGAAATTCTCAGTGTCTTTTTCCTTGTGCTCTCAAGGTGACAAGCTAGGAAGAGATCTGCTGAGGAGGAGAGAAAAAACACTTGAAGACAGGGAAATGTATTTTCACACTCTGTTTCCAAGCTAAGATTGAAGCGGGGACCAAGCTTGCACAGCATGGTGATCTGTCAAGAGCAGTGGCAGCTGGGCACTGCATGGCTCAAAAGGCTGGGTAATGGGCTATGAAAGTCCTTCACCTCTGGGTTCACAATGTTCATCCAGGCACTGGCCAGTAGTGAAGGAATATTATTGCTCTGGCAGAGCTTCTCAGTGGCTTCTGTGAAAATAAAAGGACTCACCACTGTTCTGACAAGCCCTATTCCTGCTGTGGCTCCTAGCCAGGTGCTTAGGGAACTAAAAGCTGTTTTTGTCAAGACCAGTGTTGCCCCTTTGGAAATTACCAGAAGCGGCTCCAATTAGACCAGCTGATACTGGTGTGCACTTGTGACTTGGGCACACAAATGCTTTCTCACATTTGGTGCCAGAGGAAATGTGTGTGCTCAAATCAAAAGCACTGAAGAGAAGCTGGGTATGGTACGGATATTCTTTAGGCTTCTCCTAACCTGGCAAAGTCCCTCACAGTCCCTTCCTGGGAAAAGTGTGACTTCATGTATTGATGGAAACCATGTGTAGTGGTACCATTCTTGTGTGTAGTGGTGCCTCATCAAAATGTTGCTGTGCCAGATCCTGGAGACATTTTCGCCCATGACAGAACTTTCTAGCTGAGGGGCCAGCTGTCTTGAAGTTCAGAAAGGGAGCAGTATGAGAAATACTTGCTCTTCAAAAGAGCCCTGGGAAGTGCTAGGAAGGCAACATATGCGTTTGGTGACTTTGCAGGCATCAACAGTGACAAGGTGTAAACCTCCCAGGGTAAGGCTGCAGTCAGGTGGAGGTGGCAAAAATGCTAAAAGGTTGATGCAAAGTGTGACCACCTCAATGGCTGTGGACAAGGAGTGAAATAATTGGCTTGACCTCAGGACAGGTGTCAGACTGGCTTGTGCTCCAACACCAGCTGGTTTCAAGAGATACCAGAAAAAACATTTTCAAAAGAATCACTGATGGAAAATCTACAGGAGGGTGCTTTGTAACCCTCAGAGAATGGGAGAGCAGTTAACTGTATGTCTCACAGGTTAAACTGACCTAAGCAAACCTTTGCAGGAAGACCAATGAAAATTTTTAGGAACGTGGTTCAAGAAGATGACGTATTAGATCTAGAGAGCTAATATGGAAAGACAAATAATGGTAATATCCAGTTTGACAAATATTTTCTGATGCAGATCTTGAGATACTGCAGTGCTTTACCCTTCCTATGTATTTTAGGTACCTTGGCAACATGGTGATAAGGAACTTTAAGCATTGCCTCAAAACCTGGTGTTAAGCTGGGTGTGTGGCCCTGTTCCAGCTAAACTCACCTGCTTTTAGAATAGGTCACCAGGCTGCAACGTAGTGTAAAATTAAACTGATGCTATCTGGTTCAGGATCCTTGTACTGAGTGTGAGAGAGGCATGGAGAAAACCTGGCATTCAAAAGCTCTCTGAAACAGGAAAATAAAAGATTCAAATCACTACGCCCATGCAAAGCATGGCTGCAGCCTGGATTTACAGCACCATCAGTGGTGATGGATGTATGTGGGTTAAAGAAACAAAGGGCTGCAGCCAGAGTGAGCTGATGGGGCTGGTGCTGCTGAACAAAGCTGTGAGCTGGCTGAAGAGCCTGGAAGCACATGGAGGTGGTGAAGAATGGAGGGAGGAACTGACCACTGGCTTTCATGTGTGTGTTTGCTGATGGTCGTGCTAATACCCATCTGTGCTGCACAGCACAAGGCAGGAGGGAAAGGATGGGACACACAACCTATTGTGTGGGTGCAGGTGATAGCTGCATCTCTGACGTTGGGGTTGAGGGAGCTGATGTTGTGGACTGAAATCCTTTGGTTGGGAATCAGGGATGGGGTTGTTACCTTAACATCCTGCGCCAGCTCCTTGGGGCTTACTGAGTCTATGCATTGCATTATTGCAGTGACCTTTCTCGAATTGCTTTGGGCTCAGTATCTGCACAGTCTACTTCTGTCTGTATTGAAAATAGGATTACTTTCTACTTTCCACCTCAAGAGGCAAATTGGAGTCCACAGAGCAGGATTTAAGCCGCTAAGGCATTCCTATTAATTAGTCTCCAGCAAACTCCCTGGATGTAGAAAAGGCAGAGAGGTAAGATGCAAAGCCCCTCATCCCTGGGGTGGGCTGTGCTGGAATTGTTTGGCTACAGATTTTTTTAATTTTTTTTTTTTCAGTTTATTCTGCTTCAGAGGTAAGTCTGCTCACTAATGTCCCATGGGGGGAGAGCAGGGTTTAGCAAACAAAGCCCTGTGAAAAGGGAGAGCCAGAAATAGAAAGACTGTGAATATAGAAGCCCCAGGCAGTGTCTTCCTCTGCCTGGAAGAAGCTTTCCTTCTTACAAAAGCCACCCTCTGACTGGCTCTCTGATGGCCCCGAGGAGTCAGAGGAAAGCAAGGCCACTGCAGAGGCAATTTTTTTTGAGGCACAGTAAAGACCTATTCATAAAAGAAGCCACAGGAGGGAAGGTGGGGAAGGGAGGAGGAGGAAAACAAAGGGAAGTTGTAGCCAGACCTTCTTTCCCTCTGAAAAGAGGCTTGGTATATTAACCCTTTAACAGTTCTTTGAGCATCCTCAAGCCCTGAAAAACTGTTAATTAATCCACAGAGTTGTATAAGGGTAACAGGAATAGAGTCCTGAAGGTTTTGGTGGGTTACCCATCACCACTCTACCCTTCCTTACACATCCTGTCAGGCAGCACTGTGGCTCCCAGCAGGTGTATTCCTGCAAAGGACACATCATCTGGTGGGAAAAAATTCAAAGCTGTTTCAAGGAGACTGGAAATAACCTTACCTTTGGGTTTTGTTCCAAATGAGAAACTTGCCCACTGGTGTGAAATTTCTAGTCTGGCCCAGGAGTCTTCAGTGAAACTGTCTCTTTCAGCAAGAAACCAGGGAAAACTTTGCACAGAACCCATGATGGACTATGTTTTGCTGAAGAAATGGTCTGCTTGTGGTTGCTTCTTATTAGATAGAAGAACTATGACCAAGAGAAAGTTCCTGGGATATAACTGAATGGCTGAGAGGAAGCAAATCACCGGGAACAAAGCCTGGGGAGATCTGGCAGTACAAGGCTACTAAGTCTCACATGCACATGTTAAGGTCGTAACATGAAGCTCTTTCTGGTGAGAGTGTGACACGTACTAAAGCATTAAAAGAAAGATCACAAGGCAGAGGGAGTTCTGGGTTTTACAAAATCATGCTCGGTGTAGTTAAGTGGTGCCCACAGAAGACAATTTTCTGCAATATTCCTGTGTCACTCCACATCTCTTTTTTTTTTTTTTTTTTAAGAAATATTTTGTATTTGTTTGGTGGAAATAATGGAAATTCATAGAAAACATGAAAAAGCTGATCTCAAACTGATTTCCAGGAATTTTCCTAAAAACATGTTTTGATTTTGCAGACAACACTAGTCAGTCACACAGTCACAGCATACATGTGTCTTGTTAACAGCCCAAAGCCTTCTCTGTTAGCACCTTTCAGCTGAATTAGTCTCAACATCAGATATGAAGCTTTTTGTGCCTTAGGTGTCCTAGCTGGCTTCAGAGGGACTGTCCTACAGCAGTGTCTTTGTTCGTGGGAGAAGGGTTTGCAGAGATCCGCTTTGGAACTCCCAACTCCAAACACATCTCCTCTTCCTCACTGGTCCCTTCCCAAGTCTTGTGGCCCTGCTGAAGCAGAGGCCATGCTTGTGTCTTGGTTCCTTACATGCACACCAGCAATGCTCTGATGAGGCATACTCTATCTGACAAGGAGCAGGCATGGGGCAAACAAACCAAACAGCCCTTGCAGAAAGCTTGGCGGGGGTGTGGAGTTCATTCCTTGTATGCAGGTGGGTTGCCCCATAGGTTTGATCCACTCATATTACATTTCTTATTGCTAATTTTCACCAGAAAGTCACTGGGTAATTCAAGACCTGAAACAAGGGATGTCTGGAAAACATGTGGACACATACCATGTCTGTTGGAGTGCCATATAAGTTGCTAATCTGAGTTGCTTCCACCTAAACCGTATCAGAAATGTGTATGGCAGCTAAATACAGTTAGAGCTCCTTGGGGTGATGGGGCTATTGAGGAAGGGTTAAGTAGAAACAATGGGATAAACTGGGTCAGGGGAAATGTAGGCTGAATACCAGGAAAATGTTTCCTCATGCTAAGGTCACGGGCTGCAAGAGGGGGAAGCAGCAGCTCACTCAGGCTGCCTTCTCTGGGCGTGGGATGGCTACGGACTTGGGGATGCTGAGTGAAGAGGGATTGGGTTCTATGGAGATGCAAGGTTGCCTGGTGTGTCTTTTCTGCCTGTGAGTGCTCATGAGTGCCTGGAAAGCGGAATGAATCAGTCTGATTAGGGATCCGTGCAAGCCAGAGATGGTAGGCTGAGGTTATGCTCAGACTTGGCACTATGGTGCCTACAGCAGTTTCAGCTGTAATGTTTTCCTGCAACCCCTACCCTTGTCAGGTCAGCACATCTGGACAGAATTCTGCCCCTCAGCAGCCTGATTTTCTGCTGTGGTGACAGTAAAAGGTGATGGTCTAAATTGTGGATGTGCAAAGGTAAGCTGCTGTATACAGACATGAGGGAGTTTATCTGAGAGTGGATCTGGATATAAAATACACAGAATAAATATAGAATCTTGTAAGAATTATTTTCTTCATTTAGCCTTTGAGAGTATTTAGCTCTTGGTGCTGAAGATTTTATGATATGTGAGTAAAGGGAAATGAGGCCCGAGTTAGATGTTGGAATATGCCGTAGCTTTTCTGTATTGTACATTGCTGTAAAAAAAACTTAAGAAAACTGATTTTCCTCTTGCTCTTAACGTTTATGCAGAATATTTTTTTAGGTCAAGCCTTTCATCATCCTTAAAAGGGTGTCTGAGTGGAGGTGGTCTTTGTGTGCCAAAGCCTGACTTGACTCGTCCCCTTTCTGAAAGGTCACTGGCAGCACAGAACAGAAGTGGCTGACACCAAAAATAATTCTGCAATAATTCACCTACCAGTCAGCTCATTCAGTTGTGCCCCTGAGCTAGTGTGTCACCCCAGTTACTAGAAATCCTCTTGAACTCGTCTTAGTTGTTAATTCGAGGATCAGCTGATGCTGCATAGGAAGAAAATGCAAAGACCAACACTCATTACTTGAAGTTACTTCAGAGAATTGCTCAGGGTATGTTTATACACCTGTGTAGGGTGAATGAGGCCACTAAGCCATTACCATCATCAGAAGCGTAACCAGGAAACCTCAGAAAATCATCAAGTTACTTCAATTCTTCTCTGAAGCTCTTGGAAGAGGAGGCCAGATGGGAAAAGGGTTTGTCATTGAATCTGAAGATAGTGGCATCTAGTTTCATTCTGGCATGGGTACAAAATATCCGAGGACAGTTAGTATTTGAAGGCAACTTTGCTGAATGAAATTGTGTGGTGGCGACTTGGTCTCATTTCACTCCCTAATCTACTAAAGTGGAATTAAAGGAGGCCACTTAAAGATGTTGCTGCCTGAAAAGATGTTGAGAGAGGAGGAACCTGAGCCTCCTCTCTCTCTGCAGAGTCAGAGAGGTGAAGAGCTGGTTGAGGTTGTTCACTTTCAGGACTAGTAGTGGCATAATTTCTACGCTGTCTGTGAGACATGATTGTTCAGTCAGTCCTTGGCTTGACCTTCCAAGTCTCACTGGTCATGCTGATGGATCTGTGGTCTCAACACCTGGATGCGCCCAGCTGGTGACTGGGTGGCTCCTGAGCGACACTGAGTGCTGGCCATGGGTGATAAGCACGCCTTTTGTTCAAGACTGCTCACCAGCACGAAGAAATACAAAGTGGATGTCATTGGCAGGCTAAAATGTGACACTTCCATATGGACATGCTGGCACTGCTGAGAGATCACTACAAGGGTATGAGCCAAGAACAGTACAACAAATATTAGAAGGGAGTGTACTGGCTGAGAAAGCATTGGGGCAAAGGTAGGTTTTGCATTTTCAGGGCAGTGATCTGAGGGGTGAGGCATTGGATAAAGTCTGCCCAACCTTCCAAACAAGAACTGATGCAGTTAATGAATGGGAGAAAATCAAGGTGGTGAGATATACTTGTCATCTTAGCTGATGGAAAAACATGGATAAATGGTGGTGGGGTAAAACAGCTGGTCCTGGCTGAAGCTACTGAGGAGGTCCTGGGACAGCCCAGGGGAGCAGGCAGAGTTTGGCTGGATGCTGCACTGTGTGGTCATCACTTTGCTTCCTTTCTGGAAATCTTCCTCCTGCTTGGAGGTCTTCTCTGTGTCCCTTGCTTTACCTCTCCACGTTGCAGTAATTCTGCTTGGGTGAGACAGAACTTGTTTTGTTTTTAACAGCTGAGGAAATCCACCAAACACTGTTAAAACTGGGATGCGATACTCTTGTTCTACAACAGTGAGTGGGTGGCTGCGAGACACTTGGGGGCTGACTGGAGATGCTTGAGGAAAGTAAACAGGGATAGGAATCCCTACGCAAACAGAACTAAGAGCAGAGAAGACCTGAGCTACAGTTGTAAGATAAGTGAGTACAGAAAAGCCTTTGTGATACTGCACAAAGTTTAAAGCTTTGGCTTCGTCACTGTTGAAGCTCCTCATGGGGTTTGTAGGGAGACCTAGGAAAGGGGGCTGAATGTCTTAAATCAAAATGTCCAATGGGATGGAGAGCATTCATGTCCTGCAGAGGCCAGCTCCTAAACCCGATGGAAGTGATCTCCAGTGCTCTGTGAACTGGAGAAAGCAACCCATTGCGGCAGAATTTCTTCGGAGCTTGAGGTTTACAAGGGAATAGCAATATTTTGTTTCTCTTTCCTTTTTGAATCGGAACAAAGCTGTTCCTCCCTCCTCAAACCACCAGACTGAAGTTCCAGTCTAGCTTGCATCCACAAAACCGCACTGACTTCAGCGTGTAAGTTGAATTTAGCCTTTGGCCCTAAAAGCCACGGTGGTTGAGACACCTCAGTTCTGGGTTTGGCCAACCCGTATAAGTGTACACTCACAGTGAAGCCCTGGAAAGAAGGGGAGGAGAAGTTGCTGCAACCTCGATTTTTGGCCCTTCAGGTTTTGCTGATTTTCATGCATCTCAGTTTGGCTTAACTCTATTCTAGCAAAAGCATCTGTATGCTAGCATGGTAAGTGGTAGTGTGGGATTTCAGCCAAGGTCCATTCTGCAGTAGAAAACAAGATGTCATAGGTAAGAGCAAGAGTTCAGGGCTTTAGAGAGCCAACTCTAAGTCTGTAATAGTCTCTTTCATGCCAGAGATTATTTTTACTGGGAAGCCTGACGGGGTTTTTTGTTTCATTTCTGATACCTACCTTCTCACCGAGTTGGTGTATGGAGAGCTTGGTTCCTGCAGCATACACTTGTGCAGAGTGAGCTCAGACATTCATTTGCAGATCCAGCTCTAGCTGGAAGCAGCTCTGAGCTTCCTGCATGGTGTGGTGAAGGAGCCCAGCCAGAAGCGGCGAACTGGAAGCCCCAGGGCAGAAACAGTGCTAGCCCTGGTGAGGCTGTGCTCAGCCACAGCCACCAAGCTCTGCCGAAGGGTGGCTAAGCAAGGGGAGCTATGCAGTACTTTGATAGCAGCCTTCTGTGCTCCTTTGGGTACCATCCTGCCAGCTTGGCCTGGAGCATCCTCTTCCTCCTCTGACCCAGCCAACAGAGAATTAAGCAAAGGACCAAAGTGTCCATGGCCTCTCTGAAACATTTCCCGTCAAAAAGCTGTGGTTCTTTTCCCACTTCCTGGTGTGGTAGGTGGTGTTGAATAAGGAAAGCTGAATTCAGGAAAATAACTGTATTCAGGCCTCTGGGAAAGAGGTTTTGGTTATGACAGTTTATAACTGATAAACTGAGATTTTGTTGGCCTGATTGTTTTATTTTTTGTTTTGGGGTGTTTTTTTTCAGAGCTGCTGGGCATGTTTGGTCCCTGTCTGACTATACTTGCAGCACAGGCATTTGCTGCTTTCAGGATCAGGGCATGAATGTGTTGTGCTAGGAGCCTGGACACCACAGCTTCTAGAGCCACGAGCCCACCCTGGAAACCTTCCCATGGCAGTTTGAAGCATAAAGCTAGAGGAGGGAGAAAAGGCAACTGTGTTCAGTCCTGTTCTCTATGTTTTCTAGGTCTTTGAAGGACTCCGTGAAACTCTGAGAACAAAGTAGTTCACATCTCTGGGTGATCAGTGTTCAAAATATTCTTCTTGCTGGCATAGGACCTTTAACAGTTGTTGATCTTTGGGTAACTGGATGAAGAAAATACAGACTTCTTGCACTGCAAGAAATGAGATTACAGGTTTTAATAGAGAACTAGGTTTGATTGGGAGGTTGCGTGGAATTGAAATCTCCCTCTGCCACAGACTTTCAGCACAACCATGGCCAAATCATTTGATTTCTGGTCCTGCTGAATGCAGTGATAAAACTCTAACTTCATCAGAATGGGAATTCAGCTAAATAGTTAACAAAATTAGTATATATCTGACAGTTCCTCGTAGGAAATGACATCTGTTGTTGGACCCAAAGTCTGTACAAGCTTGTGTCTCTGACACCAGGCATCAGTGAGAGGTTGAGGGTAAGGACATAAAGAACAAGACGTGTAGGCCAATCACCTTTTAACTTCTTTTTCATCATGTGATTGTTATCCTCTTAGCAAATCCAGCATTTGAGTCATTCTGTTCTCTCTGTCCCTTCTTGGTTATCTCTTTGCTCCTGGTGAAAATTATTTGACATGCAGCAAGGCCAGTGTAGTGTTTCAAGTGTCCTTGCCTCTGCCTGCCTTCGAGCGTGGTAAGCAGCATTATCACAAGCTCAAGTGAATAGCCCTCCCTAGGCTTTGAATCATATTCTTTCAGAAAAAGCCCTGAGTTCCTGGGAATATTTAAAGCAGCACGCAGGAGGTTTTGGGTTTTTTTAGCTCTGCATTGACATTCCTATGTTATCAACCTCCAGAGCTTGTTGCTTGCATCGGAAGGAGAGCCATGAACAGTCCAGGCATGTGATGTTCCACTCGCTTAACCCTGTCTCTTATCGGCACACACGAGGCTGCTGTGTCTTGTGGAGAGCTTCTCCATTGCTATTAGCAGCTTTTTTCTGCTCCTAAAGCTGCTTTTCATTTTATATATATCCAGCCTCTCCCCCTCCCCGCCCAAAGGTGCTCATCCACCTGTAATTGCAGTTACCTCATTTCTTTTGAAATGCCTTTTGCCCTGCCTAGTCCTGCAAGCCCAGGGCAGGCTGCTCCAGTTTGCTCCAGGGGTACTTAGGCAGTGTCTTACCTCACCAAATAGTTTTGGAAGGAGCCTTCTTGGAGGCAGTGACAGCAGTAGCTGTGAGCTGCAGAAGATTCTCATGGGCCAGGGGACTAGTGGTGCAGGGAGTAGTTCCCTGCAGGCAAAAGTCACCCCCATATGTAACCTCTTAGCATGGTGGTGAGTGAAAGCAAAGCACAACCAATAAGCAGGTATAAATATACAGGTAGATAACCGTGGGGAATTACATCTTTACAGGACATGGGATCAAGCAAGGACTCCAAGGGCCAGACTTTGCCTTGTGCATCAGCTGCAGCTTGATTACCATCATGGGCACCACTGGGACATGTTGTAGTGCTTGGAGAACCTGACCCCTGAAGGAGTCATTTGGAAAGACTGATGAAGACACCCAGACCATAAAAAAACCCCGATAACAACTTTGGTATTTGTTTAAGAGATTAGATAAGCTGACAGAAATGCAGAAGATAATTGTTTATACACGCACACAGAAACATACACCAGGAAGAAAATTCTTTTCCAAAAATAGCTGCTTGCTTTGTATTTATAGCTTTTTTTAAAAAAAAACACTTTTCTTTCTTCTGATATGAAGCAGAACATTTACATAAGGGGCAAGGAGATCTGATGATGAATAACCATTTCTTGTGCAGACCAAAGTCCTCATTAGACCTGCCAGCGGGGATAGATGTCTGGGCCTAGTGGAGCACCAGAATTAGCAAGTATCATTTAACTGTCTGAAGTCTTTAACTAACAGTAGACGATCTCCTAGAAGTTCAGTGGTTTTTTTTTTTTTTTCAAAGCATCTAAATGATAAGAGGCCTGATTTATTCAGTCTGAAAAGTTTCAGGGGACAGAATCAAAGGCTTCGCTTATGCCTGAGCTATACCCTATTTGTTTCGGTTCCTGCTTCCATTCCCTTACTCACCTCCCAGCCAACAAAAAATGTATAATGCTGACACTGGGGGAGGCAGGGCTATGCTGGCATCTAAATTTTACAGATGGAGGAATGAAGGCATGCTGACTTTTCCTGCTCGACTATCTCCTGAAGGCCTTTCTGTAGACTTCTATGGATCTTTGCCTAAGGTACTGACCCAAGATCACTCAGAAAATTTTGGGCAAAGGAGTGATGATGCAGCCTTGCCAGGTCATCTGTACATGCTGCTCTGAGACCAGAGTATGGACCTGTGGGGGACCTGCTTCCTCCTAGTGTTGACTTCTGCAGCAGCAGCTGATAGCCATGTAGATGCTTTTCCTCTCCTAGTAGCTCACAAGCTCTTGTGCTGCCCTTACCTGCCTGGCAGGACATCCTTCTTTCTCATCATCTGGGCTCCTGATGCCATAGCTTTGCATAAAGGACTTTGCAGCCAGCAAGTAAGGGCTGCTCCAGATGCTGAATGTGGTCTGGTTTCAGAGCTGCAGCTGTTGCGTGTGGCCGTGTTAAGGTAATCTTCTGCTCCAGGGTTGCTACCACGTTTCTTTGTCATGAAAGTCCTTGTAGTGTCCTGAGTGCTGGACTGTGGTCTCAGAGGATGATGAAGGCAGAGGAGGAGACTGGTTACAAAGGATAAGCCTTGCTCTCCGCAGTCCACACAAAAATGCTGGCAGATGTCACCACCAGAGAGGATCACGGGAGAAAAGGCACGGCTGTTTAATGAGTTTTAGAAACGTGTTCTTTAGCTTTGTGCGTGTGTATTTTTAGTCTTGTACAGAACTAAACTTTGAACAAAAATAGCTATCTACTTACATAACGTCCTTGCTTACAAAACTCCCACAGCTTAAGCTCTCTGGAGGCTTCTGGAGCAGAGGGCTGTCAATCACACTGAAGCCATGACTCAGGCGTGTACGCACATCTCAGCAATGCAAAGTCAAGATTTGTAGTGTTTATGCGGGATACTCTGCACAAGACATGTGACAGCAAATGCAAAGCTACGTCATAGCTCCACCGTCTCAAAGATGAGGCAGAATGTTGACCAGAGCAGAGAGAGGAAGAGAGAGCAGTGCTTCCCCTTTCTTTCCACTTTCCCACAACAGGGCAGAGGGGAGAAATGATGAGGAAAGGGTTTTCATTCTATGGGTTTCTGGGTTTTATTCTGGCTAGGTCTCCTTGAACAGTAGGCGGTCCATACACTGAACCCTTGC
>WEIS01054674.1:0-16035 GCA_013389965.1 Todus mexicanus
ACGAAATTCATGGGTGGTTCAGAAACTCAGCTTGTGATTGCACTTAAATAGACAACACAGACAGCTCTTCACATCTTAAAATGAAGTATAGCCTATGAGGAGAGCTGGTGTGGTCGTGTGAGATGTATGGAGTGGGCATATGCTCTGTGTGATACAGTCCTTGTGCTCAGCGGATGCAAAGGCACATGGGTCAGGTGCAGAGTCAAGAACTGTTAAAATGTTTTGTGACCACTCCAGGTCAGCTGGCAAAGGAAAAGAGTTCCTACCCTGGAGCAAATTACAGAGGCAGTGTAGATATACAGCCAATGAAAATGTAGACTAAACCGTGTGATCTTATTGTTGACTTTGGCAAAGAGCACATACAACATCTAGGAATTTGTTTTAATGGATGGATAGTAATTTCTCAAACTAGTGAGTCAGTGCTGACATTAATTGTGTCTATACCATCTATTTTAATTTGTTGTTTCTACTAATTTTTTCAGGTTATACTTCTTCACTCACTTGCAATAAATGTTTGAGAATCTACCCTTAACTGGAATTATCTTACAAAAGCTGATCTCAGAAAAGTTTACTATCTATAGTTTGAAAAGATGATAACATTACCCTTAAGTTAAATTTTAGACAACTCAGGATACAGAATTATTATTTTACCAGAAATGTCTTTTGCCACAAAAATTCACTGTCTTGTGGTATCCTTCAATGCCTTGTCTAATCCAATTTTAGAAGTTCCAGGTGATGGGTCTTCCTTTTCTCTTGGAACATTCCACATCTTAATAAATATTATGGGGGTTTTTCCTTCTTAAATTAAGTCTAATTTGTTTACTTGTTTGTTTTCCATACGGAAACAAAAAACATTATAAAAATGAGCTTATTTTTTAAACTGAATTTATCTGACCCTTCTTTTTATATTTACATTCCACAAATATTCTACCAAATAAGAACTTTTCAATGAATTAGAATATTAACAAATATTATATATCCTGAGGAAAACGCTGGTTCTGTCTGTGAATCACACTCAAGGATCAATACCAAAAGTTTCTCCTGACGATAAAAATGAGGAACCGTACTTGGAAATACTTCTCCAATAAGAAAAAAAAAAAGTATGGTTGTGAAGTAGGTAATTACCAATGATCCATGCTCTCAGCCTTTCATCTCACAATATCATAAGCAACAGGTCTTTTGGTAATGCAGAAAATTATGTTCCTTTATAATATTTATTAAGCTAACTAATTTGTACTCTTAGAAGTTTTTAGAAATCCTCACAAACATTAGTTTCAAAAAAGCACAGAAAAGTAAAGACTAGCTTAAGAGTTGTCTCATCAGATGAAATTGCTCAAAGAGTGAAGAAAAAAGATCAGAAAGCAAATAAAAATCTGAATGTAGATTGAGGAAAATTAAGGCTAACCAGATAAAACCAAACAAAAGGCAAAAGAGACTTCTAAGACATATTGCTATGCATTGGTGCTAGCTCCTCTAGCCCATGCCCAGCAGTTATGCTCTTACCCTTGTCCTCTGCCTGGGGAACACCTCATGGTGAGAAAGGCCCAGAGCTGCAAATCATCGGAGGCTGAGCAAGTATTGACGGGGGCATCACTGTGGGCTTTCCTGTTTTCTTACTCTTCTCTAAGCATCTGGGTTTGGTCTTTCCCCCCCTCACTGCAAACAGATGTTCATACTCTGAATACTGGCACAGACGTTTCTTGATCCCCAACAAGGAGTGAGAGAACAGGAGCTTGGTGATGACCCTAGAAGGCAGGTCCTGGGACCTGGAACAGTGTGCCCTTCTGCCCCAAACACTTGATAAAATACATAAACATATAGATGACCAACTCATCGAGAAATTACCTCTGTAACCTAATGACTAGAGAAATCCATTATGATGCCGGAAACCTCTGTTCCAATTGCTGCTCCATCAAACAGACCCTGGAATAAACCACATCTCTAAGACAAAGCCCTGTCAGTACAAGTGTAAAGTTTGGGTTTGCTTCAGATCAGTCTCAGCAGATTGCTCTACCCCATCCCACCACAACAGTGTGACCAGCAGGACACTGGCTCTTCCACAATCACATTCAGGGTAAGACCAGAAGTTTCCTCTGGGACTTGAGAGCTGTTCCACCTCTGTTGTGTGGACATTTTAGTATAGGCCATGCCAGTTTCTTGTAGCTCTTTCTTACAGCAGTAAAACTCCAGAAGACTCCCCTGGGAAAGTGGTTTTTACAAGATTTTGCCTACTTGTCTTTGCTGATACTATTGACTGTGTTGCCTTCTACCCCTATGATCACCAATTCTTTTTCTCTGTCTCAAACAGATATTCATGTTTTGTTGGTTCAATGAACCACAAGTTGGAACTGAGTTTTCTGTGAACAGCAGAGCTATGGATGGACTGAGGCCCAGCTGCTGGTGGATTTTAGAGATCCATAGATAAGTTTGTTCCTACTATCTTCAGTTCATTGTAAAAGTTATAACTGTATTTTTGCATTCCCAGTTATAAATATGCCTCTCTTATAATTATCTTTCTACTGAAAGAAATATACAGAATTAATTTTGCTTTTAAGATCATATCCTAAATATTATAGGCGTTCAGAAAATAATTGCAGATGTGTTCTTCGACCATTTAAATACAACTGCCTTAGCACTTAAAAACAGATTTTATTGGATATATTTAGCTTTTGGATAAATGAAGGAAATAATAAAGATGACTGGTTTTCATTCCACACATTCAGTAAATTGAGCTTATATGATAACTTTCATAGGATAAATGTTAGTTTAAATTATCTGCATTTGACCTTTAAGCTAGTATTAAAATGCTAAACCAATTTATGCTGTTAAAATGCATTGAACAAATTATATGACAATAACTCTTATACAATGTGAAGCAATTTTGATGATCTTTAAAGATAGTGGATGGTATTTATGATAACAGCTCTAAGCGCCTTTATATCACAGCTGTGGTGAGGCTTAATGTGGCAGGAACTGTCAGACTGGATCAATACATGCTTTTCAGGCTTCTTTTGGTGCCATAATCCAGCCCCTGCAAGAAGTGACCTCATGAGCTGCCTAAGCTCTTGTTGTTCTTGTTCCGTTTTGTTAATTGAAGAATATCGAGGCTTATGAAAATGACAAAGCTGAGCAAAAGCTAATTATGAAAGAAAAACAATAAAGCCAGGGGTGAGTCTAGGTCAGCTTTCAGTGGGAGTCCAGAGTCTACTATATTTTTTCTACCATCTGTCTGCTGGTGTTTGAGAGAAGAAACTAACATTTCTTGCATACTAAATTAGTGAACAAAATAAAGCATGTATTTTGGTTTTTTCAGAGAAGCCTTTGTTGCTGTTAAAAAGAAAGCCATCCACTCATTAGGAGGAAGCTATAACTGACAACAAACAAATTACAAATAAAACACTTGCTTTTCCTATTTATTTCTCTCTCATTTTACCTGTGTCCCCCTCTAACACCCAGCTCTCCTGCTGTCTTATGCAGCCAGGTGCAAGGGCTGTGGAATCGGGCCCTTCAGCACTAGGAAGGCACTAACACCTTGACTTACTCAACCTAACAAGGGCTGTGAGGATAACAAAAAGAAAAGCTTTTACTGTGAAGGTGGAAACATCCTCAGCAATGAGAGTGAACAGTGTTAGAAACCTCAAGGGAAAACATAACCTCGCTGTTAAAATGAATTTTTACTTTAATTTAAAAGCCTTTTGTGTGGAAGCGCTAGGGCAGACAGCTTAGCACATTCATCTGCTCAGGACTCAGTTGACTGTGAGGAAAAAATATGACAGATCCCTAAGCTGGTTTGTAAGAGACTGTCTAATACCTTTACAGAGTCATCAAGTGACAGCTGCAAATAATTATCTGCACCTTTTCTTAAGTATTTTAGTAATATACAATAGATTGTTAGCCATAAAATACCTCTCACCAGGACTGTAGTCCTCATGCAAGGTCTAATACTCTGGCAGGAATCACGTCCTTTTCTGGTCTCAGGTTTAATTATCGCAGCAATTTCTCTGCCTTTGGGAAAGCTCTTGTACACCAAAGCCAGATGTATTTCTTATTGGATAATAGCTCCCTTTGCATTTCGTAGAAAATATTGTGCTGAGTCCAGCTGTACATTATATATTCGATATGGAGACACTAAATTAAAATACAAATGGACTACGTAACTGACATGTGGTTGACATTAATGCTAGAGAAACCTAGAAATGAGACCAAAAATCTAACCTAAACATGTGAAAGATTTTTCTAGAGGAGGATTTCACACTGGAAGAGTTTAGGTGTATGTTTTTGAACTCAGACTCAATATTTTCAAATAACCCGTGTGAGTTCATGCAAACATATTCCAGAGTGATCTTTTGTGCAACTAAAGTACTTGGATAAAATGCCACTATTGAGATACGAGTGCAACTTACATTTTCCTATCCTTAAAATGAAGTGTGCAAGTGAAGCTCATTTTTCACTTAAATACCACAAACATTCCAGCAATCTCTATGATACCAAGGAATGCCATCCCAACAGGCAATCAAATTTAACTAAAGATCTTCTGATATCATACATATGGACAGAGTAATATATTTCTACTTCACATTATAATAAAAAAACCCATGATATTGATATGTCATTAACAAAAGTTGCTTAAATCATGGTGATCTACAAAGACAATCAGAATGAGATCTTAAAAACAAACAGAATGAGGTACTTAGGTCCTGTCTAATAACTAAAACAGAAATCTTGGAGTGCTTTAAGGATCAGGAAAAGAAATCTGACCCACAAGGGATTTTAGGCCAGAAAGATTGAATATGGATGCATGGGTAAAATTAAAGCAGGTAGCTTAGAACTTAGAGGTAAAATTTGCAGTTGAATTTTTTTTTTTTCCAAGGCATTCTTGATTTTGCAGAGGATTTCTGCAAATGACTGGGGCAGGCATGGGAGGGAGCATTTGCGAATTTTCCCTATATGCGATTCATCTGGACTGGCTGGGTGTGCTCATCGGTGGCAGCGTGGGCCTAGTGGCTCTTCAGTACCACAGAAGAGAAAGGTGAGGATTATATTAAAGAAAATAAAATGGTAAACAATAGAATAGGAGGGAAAAGCACAGATGGGAAAGCTACCAAACCTACTAAGGCAAAACTCATGCTATTGCAGTGCTGTTCTCTGCCCAGCAATGACAACCCCTCTGTTTGCAGGGTTTTGTGGGGGATCCTCAGCATCCTACACGGGCAAGCAGCCCAAGGCCTGTGCACATGTGGGGCAGTGTGTGCATACAGGTATGCAGGCATACGGTCCAGCTTTCCAGCTTTCTAGGGTCAGCTGAAGAGGGAAACTGGGGCTTGATGTTATTTCAAGTGAATGTTGCCGGTCTGAACATCTCCAGGAGAGAGAAGCAGTGCCCATATGCTGGCTCTGCCCAAGGCCTCCCTGTCTCTGATGCCCACAGCCTTCCCCTGGGACACAGATGACAGGTCACCCCAGCTGGTACTGAAGCCAGAGCTCCCCCAAACCCACTTTCCCCTAGCCTTGCAGAGGCCAGCCAGCAGCAGCCTCAACATGTTGCAGGGTCAGATCCCTGCCCATGTATTTTTAGTTGTATCCTGTGATGGAGAATCAACTGGAGTTGAGGGGAGGTCTTCTCCATCCCATCTGTGCTGGGACAGCCCACCCACAACAGCCTGCTGAGCAGCACACCCGCTCAGGGGAAACAGGGTGGGCTTGTTTGGGTTTTGTGGGTTTTTCAGCTTCCGTCTCTTAATCCAACTGAGAGAAACTAAAAGGCTGAGTTTGCTGTGGTTCTGTCATTGTTCCTCTGTCTCCTTGTCTTCCCAGTCCCTACAGCTCTCCTTGTTGGGGCTAGGGACACCAGGGGACACCCCACCAGGCACAAGCAATCCTATCTGGGAATTCTGGCAAAGCTTTAGCCCAGGAGCTAATTCACAACTTTGGGTAAACTCCCACTGTTTCACTCCATCACAGGCTCTCAGGTTAAGAGCAGACTCAACCTGCTATTTGTAGCTACTGCCTCTCCACTGCAATCTGTTTAGGGGAGCAGTCCTCCAGATGCTTGAGGAAGCCACTGCCTTTTTTTTTAAAGGATTATAGTTTATTATGAATAATACTTGTTAGTAGTAGAATTGGAAGAGTCCATTATTGAATCAAGTCCTTTTTTTTTTCTTAGGCATTACCCAAGTTCAGAGCTCTTCCAAATAACTCACAAGTGATGCTTGTTGCCCACAGTTCATGGGCTGAAGAGAAATTACTTCTAATCTAAGCACATCTTTAATCTAAAAGCAAATATTGCTTCATGAATCCAATCCTGATCACATCTTTTTCCAACATGACAGGAACTGAACCCAGACAGACTTTTTTTCAGTGCTTATTAAGAAATCCTTTGAAGCTGGTGGTGACCCCTCAGAAAGTTTATGCAGAATAGCCATGCTTAAAGAAATCACATTAGTGTCTGATAAAGAGACACATTTTAATTTCACTCCATTTATCTTGGAGAAAAGAAAGCAGTGGACAATACTGCACAACATGAGACAATGGAAGTGCTGTGAATTGGTAAGTCAAAGCTCTTTTTTTCTTTTTCTTTTCTTTTCTTTTTTTTTTTCTTTAATGCAACAAATATCCAAATGCATCAATTAGGGAAGCTCCAGGAAGGAGCAGAAAACAGCATTAAGCAGACAGAGTACACCAGGAGGGAGAGAGAGCAACATGTTAAGGCATCTAAAGAACTGCAGAGAAAAAGAAGTGTCAAATGAAATATACTTANCTGAATGTAGTCTTTTTAGAAATGCACCACTTAGTCATCTTCTGGAACTCATTTTCTCATGCTAGTTATACTATTTCATCAAGCAACTGTTTGCATATGGATAATGCATATTTAGTTAAATATATATATTGAATGCTTTATTGATTTATAAATGCTTAATGCATACCCAAAAAGCACTTGAATTATATGCAGTGGTAGAGCTGTATATGCTTAGTCTACCTTTAACATTCTAGATTTTGGATTATTATATTATATTAAAATCACTGCAGTTTTTATTAAAATGAATGATGTGTCCAATTTTAAATAGATTTTCATAAAAATAACACTTCCGGGTTTGAGGGGTTCATTTATCCATGCCATCATCAAAAATGAGATATAGTATGATCAAAGATTTTAATATATTCATAGTAATTTTTAGATTCTTTTTTCAAGATAGTCTCTGTATACACAGAGTTATAACAAAAAGCTCTTCTATTCTAAAAAGTCATCTATAAGCTCTTCTAGTCATCTGTATGCACTTGGTTACGTCTACGTATAATCAGAATACAAGCCACCCTCTCTGAGCAGACTTTGCTGTCTTGGCTGACTGCTATGTACATTCCTTCTTTTACAGGTTATCTAAGCTCCCTCTGCAGTCAGCAAAATCACCTGCAGAGCACAATTCCTCCAGTGTCTTCTAGACACTTATTTATGGTCCACTGACTACAAAGAGAGCCTAAATTGCTATCATAGGTTTGACACCTAACTTTTCCAAATCAGTGGCTAAGCAAGACAAAGCCCTCCCCTGCTGTAAGGACCTATTTGAACACAGACAAGAGAAGAGGGCTAGTAAGGGGAAAAGTGAAAATGCACACACTACACATACACATATATACTGTTTTTTTATTATTTTTTATAATGCTTTTAATGAGAAATATAACCATGAGAAAGATATGTTCCGCTCAGATATGCCTTCAACTTCTCATGCCCTTATCCCTTCAGAGATTTTTTTCAGGAAAGCAACAAAAGTGGATACCACACACAAGAAAATAAGGCATTGTACATCTGAATTTGCACTGTTTTTCTGTCTGTGAAACCCTGGTGATGTCAGTATCACTTGGCCTGGTTATAAGCCACAGATCTGCATTTTTAAGGTTTATGCCTGCCGCACATGCTTTCACACAAGAATATTTTTCTTCATGATCCTTAAGGTTCTGTTTGTGCTTAGAGCTTCTTTAAGAGCAAATTATAACCGGATCAACCAATTGCAGAAGTGGAAGAGAAAGCTGGTTATTGTTTTCCGTCTTGTAACCTCTTTCTTGTACACAAAAGGAGAAGGATGGAGCATTATTCAGAGATGGTTATTACAAGGTAAATGCTTACAAGTAAAGATGTACCAAGACAAAGTAAGTGCATTTGTAAACTGCTTGTGGCTATGCCACAAATAATGCACTTGCCTTTTACACAAGTAACCCTTCATAGTGCATTTGTTTGCTGTGTCTCATAGGAGCAATAACATTGTGAGCCATACCTTTTCATGACTTTATTATCGGTAATCTTTGTTAGCCTGTCTCTCTTCATCCACGATGTCAAAGTTACAATGTGCACAAAGCTGCCAGGCTCCCAAGTCACACCTGGCCCTCAGAACATATCACACCTATGTGTTCGTATTTAAACTGGCTTCTTGTCACATTTTTGCCTGGACTTTCAAAATGCTCCTTCCAACCTATGAAGCTTAGCACAGAGTCACCATTTTTGTGCAACAAACCATTTCTGCCTTTCTGCCCCGTTTGCTCTTTAACAGTATCTGGGAAAGGTCGCCTGGGGTCAAATCTTCCCAAAGTACATCATAAGCTACAACCTCCCTTGTCTTCAAAATTTTAAATGTGAGGGAAAGGAGACATAGATGACCTTCAAAATCTGCTTGCAGGTCCAGGTGCAAATTCTGTAAGTTACTTTTTTAATATCGCAGACTCTGGGCCCCAGATTAAATTTTGCAGTCTGAAATCAGATCAGTTCATAGGACCTAAAACCTGCAGCTCTGAACTTGAAGCTGGGTATTGCTATACATTAGCAGAATTCAAAAGTCTGTGTAAAGGTTGTCAAGACCTCTCTGGATAAACGTAGTCATGTGAGGTTGCTCAGTGTTTGGGCTAGATAGGGATCTTTTAAATAAAATATAAATGACATATATATCTTTCTCCAGACTTGGGTAAAACTAGTTTTGAAAAAAAAAAAATATTTAAGATACATTTTTTCCCCTTCTGAACTGTCTTCAAAGAGTAATCATTAATATTTGTATCAGTATTTTCCAGCATGTTTGCTGAATAAAGAGTGAATTTAGGTTGTACATATTTGAATTTTTCAGTGCCTTCATATCATCAGGCAATTGGTCTGCATGTGGGGATTTTCCATGGAAACAATTATTTCTTCAAGGGAACCTATGATTTCTTCAAGACTAGGAACAGGAATGGAAATGTTCTGCTGCGCTAATGTCTTTATCCCAGTGCATGAGAAGGCAAAAGTCAGGAATTGAGCAAAAAACATCTGTGGTCTGTCTCTTATTTGTCAACCTAAAGATCACTGTGCAATGAGAGGCAGCTTGCAGATGCTGAACCATTCTCCCTCCCTGAGATACCTCAGGAGGGTTTGGGTGTTTGTTTGGTTTGATTTTTTCTGAATATGAGTGGAAGAGTGCTAGAAGCACCAGGAAACAAGTTTCAGGACCTAATCTCTAAAAACATATTTTCTTGCAGTTTGCTATGTTGCCATTCCTATCCAGGCAGGAGGATATTGCAGCAGACTGGTTTGCCAGACTGTATGCAGTTAGCTGCCAGATTTTGCAGACCCAACAGGCCTGAACTAGAGAACCATAAAGAGTGGTCTGGTCATTGATAACTGTGGCCACCAATACCTTTGAGAGTATCCTGCCCTGGTTCTGGCACTGGCTCACAGAACTGGGGGACCACAGGAAACCTCCACCTGGCCAGAACTTCCTGGTGCCCCATAAGCAAAAGCTCTACCTGATTCCTGACTAAAAATTAAACATCTCTGAGATTTTTTCAAAATTGACCACACACATCAGCCATGTCTATTACTCAATTATAACATCAAGTACCTGGCTAAGTTCCTGGCTCCAGGATCAGACCTCAAAACATGTGGTCCTATATGCCTTTGCTGTAACAACAGGATATGTCGACTACTTTTGAGCAACTATGGGGAAAAAATAAAAGAAAAACCCTCCTACAAAAAACCAGGGATTCATTTGAACCAAAGTCAAAACCTTCAAATTTCAAAGGTGATAAGAACAGGCCATGACTGGTCTGTCACTTATCGTTGTAGACAGAAACCACATGTTTCTCTGGGCTCTGAGACTGCTGCTCTGCTCATTCTTCCGGCTCTGGACTAACAGTAAAAATATCAAGGAAAGCCAAAATCACAAACTAGATTTGAGCCCTTTTAGTGGAGGGGTATACTGTTTTACTAACTCGCAGCTCTTGAAGATCACCGTAATCTGCAGAGCCAGGACTCCAACCATTAAGAAAACTCTGTGTGGAAATAGTCAGGCACTCAATACTTTATGCACTTCAACCATAAAAGAAGAAAATGATATTTTTTAAACTTAGGACTTACAGCTATACTTTGCAACTTTAACTGTTGTGTAACGCACACACCTGTAGCTCTCATTTTCCCTGGAAAAGCAGACTGTGTCAATGCTAATGTGCATTGCTGTGGAAATGAACTGTGAGGAGAAAGTGTAGGACTGGTACGATTTTTACCTTGTCTTTGTTTCACAGCTTTCTGAAGCTACAGAATAATATGAAAGACAGCTCTTTGATAAGGAAAGTGATTAACATTCCCCTGAAGTCAATAAAAATACGTGAACAGGACCTGGAAACTTTTGGTTGATTTTAAAACTATAAATGGTAAAATAATGTTGTCTTTTGATCATGAAGACTGCTTGTGTTGATGCAATTTAAATAAAGTGATGAATACAGGGTGGTGAATCAAATTATTTCCTATCCCTCTAAAAGTCAAACCCCTATCATGTAATAAGTGCAAGGTATATACCTGGCCATATTTTTCCAACACTTATAAGACCAATAAGATGACTGCACTTTCAAAAAAAAAGGAATTGGATTGTGTAAACAGAGCTTGTAGTAGCATAAATGTCATCTGGTTTTGCAGTTTAAATATGTTCTGCTCAATTTCCTACACTAAAGATAGTTTATGGACCTTATCCCATAAAGTATGGTCATCATCCAGTACACTTCATGACAGCAGATACCTGTCAGGGTGCACACCTACCACTGGAGATACCCAGGTGATTTCTTTGATCTCCTTTTTTTGAGTTCAGGCCATGTCCTTTGGAGGGCAGATCTGTGTTACTGTACACCTATATCTGTTTTCTATTTGAGTTAGGCAGCATTGCTTTATGAAAAGGGATTATTTTTCAAAGTTTCATAGGCCCCCAGGACATCTTAGTTCGCCGAGGAAAGGAATATCCCCCTTTCACTGCTTTCCAAATAAGTTCCCACTCAAGCCATTTTTTCTCAGTTGTAATTCATTATCAGGGGCCTCTGCGCTCACTGCATCCTCTTAACAGCTCCATCTCATAAGGTTACTGCAAAAAACATGCTACCCCTAAAAGGCCCCCTCCTCTTTATATGGCATGAATTACTGCTACGGAGGTCATAGGGAAAAAAGAATAAGAAGAGGAATAGGAGGCATTTTGCTACTCTGAGGAAGTAGCTCGTGAAGAAAATGTTTTTCTCCACTGCTTGGGATGACTAGGGAGCCTGGTGGACCCTGGTTTGTCGATGCTCATGTGAACATGGTAATCCCTAAGGGCTGGTTGTGCTTCTTAACTCATCCTGCAATAAATTTGCTACCGATGGTGCAGATTTTGTCCTTCCCTCCTCACTGCCCTCAACAAAACAGGGAAAATTATTCAATTAATTGCCTAGCGGTTGCAGGGGCTGCCTGGCAAGGGGGTACTGCCCTTCTGCGCCAAACTAGGGATATAAATTCTTCCCTGTGAGCAGAGCACATTACGGCTGTGTGCTGTGAGGCAGGGAAGTGCATGCATGCATGTAATAGGCAGCTGATCATTCCCATGACAGCTGCTGTGGGGGGAGCGGGGAAAGGTGTGCCCACTGCCTTGCGCTGCCGCCGCCTGCGTGTGACCCCGCGAGGGAGTCACGCAGGCGACCCTGCGCTGAGGGGATTTCTCAGCCCATGACTTGTTCTCAAATGAGGACTTCCTCCAATGGATGCTTATATTCAAGGCAGCGAGTCATGTGCTCTGTTAATTTGAGCTGTTGGATTCCCCAGATCTACGATGGCTGGCTGTTTAAAAACACAGTGCGTTTCCAGCTCTGCAACATAGGGGAGCTATCATTTAGTTTTTAGCTCGTTGGTAGAGGAAAATTGTACATGAGGGTGAGCAGGTTAGATTTGACTGGATAATTACGTATTATTTTGCATGAATAGAAATGTCACTGCTAATGACAGCTGCAGTGTGCTCCAAAATATTTGGGATTGAATATGTTTGGTCTTATACACCAGATGCACATAAATATTTTTAAACATTTGCATGCATTTGGTCCATCTGAGCTATTTATTAAGTAATATGTATGCAAAGCGCTAACTCTCAAGATTTCATGCTCCTAAAACAACCAACCCAGCCTGTATTAGAAGAAAAAAATGTAAAACACAAGAGGTATCTATCACCAATTCTCCTCCCCACTTCTCCCTCCTCACTTTCCTAATTTAATCAGAGGTGAAAATAGTTTGACCTCTAAATTAAACACAGCCAAGCAACTTTTGGCATTAGGTCTAACTCTGCAGGCTGAGCTCAGCTTCTCAGGATCCCTAGCAGGTGTGTTGATGTCAATGGTTCAACTGCAAGACTTGGCAATTGCCAAGAGCTCATGAAATCATTGTACCAATTACAAATGGGAAAGAATCATTTTTACAGCTATGTGTAGGAGCAGTTAGGTGCAGGAGTTCTTGAACCTATCGCTGAATTTCAAACCAAGTTGGTCCCTTCCGCTTTGCTGAGTGCTTTCCATTCATTTTGTGGTGGATAAGCTTTCCTTCTCCATATCAACTACTGCTCCTGTGGTTGTTTCCCTGACCCATTTCTGTGGGAAATGTTTTCAAAAGGCTTTCTAGTATTTCTCCAGGGTGAAGCTGCATAACAGGGCCATGTGAAATACTTGCCATACAATTCCATAATTAGTCAAAAACTATAAGGACTTTTCTGTCATTCCAAGAACTGTTTCTGAAGCACAGATGGAAGAAGCTTTAGTGTGAAATGGTAACTGACATAGACGGGTTTAAGATGTCTCAAATCTAGCTGAATTCATCTTAACAAATTCCATGCTGGAAACATTGTAACTCTGAAACTCAGTCCAATTTACAGCAGAAATATCCTAAATCCTATTTTTTTCAACATAAAATGTAGTGATGCATATCTTCATCATGCACCAGTACATGATAGTGAGCTACTTTCTAAAAAAATCAGACTCAGTGAGTTACACTATCTCACATTTTTTATTTCAAATAGTAACTTTCATACACAATTTCTTGCTTGAGTTCCTATCACAGCAACTTCAAATTCACTAGGAGCTAGGTTTGAGTTGGCGGACTCCCAATACAGAAAGACATGGTCTCTGCTCACAATATAATTTGAAACAAGATGCAACATGTAGGTTTTTAATTTCATTTGTACTCATTAAAGCATAAGCAGTTACTCATTCACTGTATCTTGGCACACAAGATGGATATATAAATCGTTCTGGGAATAGGGAAATTAGGCAAATAATAGCAGCTGTAAGTAAATACCCATTTTGAAAAGTAGACTACTACATCTAAGAAAAACCTGTCTGCTCTTTAAAGTTGGGGAAAGTCTCAAATTGTGATGGCTCTGTTTTGAAGGGAAAAAGGAGAGATGAGGGATTTGGAATTGTTTCACTACAAAACCAATCCAATACATTCAACGCAGCTTATTTATATTTTATGAAGACAAACAAGAGCGCTCTGGAATAAGCAACAAGAACACAGCATAGGAGGAAGGCAAACCTGGCGGAGGTCATTGTTCCACTTCATGGACTTGATCCAAATTCCCTTACTGCCCTCCTGAATTATTTGGAGTTGAGCAGACCTTCATCCTCTTCGAGGATTTTCCTAGCAGATTTCAGTGCCCTTCTTCAGATGCATTTCCACAATGATCCAGTGGAGGAACGTCTCTTGCCATTGCTGACAGTGTTAAGAATTCCAATGGCTTTAGCAGGCTCTGGGACAGGCTCTTAGAGCATGGTCCCACTCGTTTTTCAATCAGTAGCAACCCTGTACTTAATTTCAGTGATTCAGAAAAAAAAAGCCCTTAAACTAGAAGTTGGCAGAGTATATTGAATGCAGAACCATCCTTTTAGTGCTCATACTTACTCACGACAGTAAACAATACCATTTAAAATAATTTCCAAATCTCAATTTAGAAGAGAAAATATATCTTCGCTTTTAGTTGTTACTCTCTCTCACAATGGAAAGCTGCCTCAGAGCATGTTACATTTCAGAGGAGCCTGTGAGATTTTGTTTTAATGGGAAGCTAAATGAAATGTTTAAATTTCAAATCAACAACAGAACATGTTCAAAGAGCTATATTTATAGGGTTTAAGTGAAAAATGCTCTGGCACTGCTTTTAAATAATGCTGGCAAGCAACAGAGGGAAGAACACCACTCACTGATTCTTTGCATGGTTTAGTCCACAGCCTTATTCAAGGCTCATGTATAATGTGAGTTGTTGGCTGTGATACTTTGGTTGTAGTGCTAGTGGAATTCACTGTAGGCAAAGGCTCGTGATGCTAAACAAAGTGGACAAAAGGCTTTTACGGAATAGTAAAAACAACAAGTCTCCATTTATGACTTAAAGTTAAATGTCCTCAGTGAAGACATTACTCAGTAAATAACTCTGTGGGAAAAGTTGTAAAATATAAATGCCCTGGCAAGCTGGGGAAAGCACTGAGGTGATAGAAAAGCTTAAAGAGTCAAAAAGGTGAAAAAGGACATTGTGTCTTGCTCGAAGCTGAAAGCTGCTTGCTGAATTACTTCTCTTGTAGTTCTCAGTTCTAGTACAGCTCATGAAGCTGAGGAAGCAAGGTCCCAGTTTCAAGTCTGCTGAAACTGTTCAACTAAAATAATACTGGGCTTGCATTTCTGAGGTGAACATCAAGATAATGGCTCAGAAATAAATGTAAACAGACTGTGGGCAAAGGAGCAGAATGAGAAGAAAGAAAAATGCAAATGATAAATTAAGGACAGAAACTGTACAATGAAATCTAATTTTTTAGTAGTCTTCCAAGTTTAGTGAGAAACACTGCCAGCACACTAAGGCTGAGGCAAAGCTGAGGGTGAATCACCTGATCCTCAAATGAATCCTAGCAGGACAAGCACCTGTTACCATCTGAACAGGTTTGCCATCCTATACCAGGTTTCATGTGACTGACCAGAGGTATCTCAAGCAACTGGCCAACAAGTGTTTGTAGCTATACTGTATTTCCTATACCTATTTATATTCCTGTATATCTGCTTTTCTACCAGATTACAAAAAAGGAGACAACACAAGAAAGTCTAGGGAAATAACTTAATCTGAGTGAAATGAAGAGCTGATACAGAGCTGAATATCATCATCACTAAGAGAGGCCAAAGCATAGAAATATTTTGGGAGAAGGCTTGAAAGCATTTATGTTTTGCAAAAATTTAAGTAAATCCAGTTTGTTCTGGGGGATTTTATTTTTTCATCTTAATTTCTACAATTTTTAGCCAAAACCTACATCCAGTGAATAAAACAACTTGGGAAAATTAGGGGGGCAAGGGGGGAGGAAGTTTTTATGGTATTATTTTTAAATAATAGGGATTTTGCTTGGAAAGAAATGGAAGAAATGGAAACCAAAAATTACCCTGCCAAGATGAACCTGAGTACACTTATCAGTGCTTCTTTCTTTTCCCATAGTGCTGACTAATGGCATAACATCATTATCTTCCCATTAACCGTAAGATCTCTAGGTTCACAACAGAGGTTTAAGCCACCTAAGCAGTCTTTTCAATGGTGTGACTTGGTTTCCTCATTGTCTGCTTTGGTTGTAAAGCACAGGATTTGCCAGTAGAAAAGAGTGGACCTGAGTAAACACTGGATTCTCAGTCTGCCAGAACTTACTTTCTCAGGCCATATATTCAATGCAGTAAAATTGTTGCATGCCTCACTTCTGCCTTACCGAGAGAAGCTTTCATTGCAG
>WEIS01054679.1:3081-13988 GCA_013389965.1 Todus mexicanus
GCCTCTCTGCTTCCTTTCACACCCAGCGCTGCCCAGGTCGTGTTGGAGTTGCGTGGGCCTGCTCGCACGGACAGAGGACGTGTTTACGTGTTGGCGGGTCAGGACCTGTGCACTGGTGAACAAGGTGGCTTACGAATAATTAACAAGGCGCAAGTTAAACAAAACAAACCACGTTACATTTCAACGTGGCCTAACAAAGCAGGACTGGAGGAGCTAAACAGCCGTTCGCTTGTGTTCCCACTTTCCCCACCTTATTATTCCTTTTCATCGTGGCCTACTAGAAAAAGCAGCGTTTTCTCAGAAGGCAGAAAGCATTCTTCCTTTGGACCGCGCTCTTTAAACAGCGTTTCTCACGTTCGGCGTCTTGTCGCGTTTATCACCAATTGTCATGTAAACAATACATTGAGTTGAGGTTCACGACAACAGTTCAGGCATTATATATATATAAAAAAAATAATCTTAAACCACACACACGCAACCTTTGAGAGGGGAAAATACCACTCGATTTTCACAACAACAGCCACAAAATTAAACGCAACTTTCCGCCGCTGGCGAAGAGCTTCATTAGCAAGGTCAGAAGCGGTTGCGTTTTGACCGGTAGCACCTTGCTCCGTGTCCCCCCCGCCCCCCGTCGTTTGCAAAACTCGTTTACTTCTGTACCAAAAAGACACGCGATTTTAATAAAACCCACCAAAGGCGAAGCCGTTCGCTGCGCAGGTACGAGGTGAAGTTTTTCCAGCTCCCGGCACGTCAGAGCATCCTCTCGCTGCTGCTCACGCACACAGAACGGAGGCTGCAGCAGAGATCAATTTAACAGCCCTGGNAAAAACCCCCCCCCCCCCCCCCCCCCCCCCCCGCCTTTCTTTTCAGAGGCTTCTCTGAGGTTTTATTTTTGGTTTGGCTTTTTGAAGTGTTAATAAGCTGGGAAACACGATCTGGATACCCGGTATAAAAAGAGGCACTTGCTGCACGTTAAAACAATTCACGGGATTTCATCCAGGCCCAATGACCCAGTCCAAAAGGGAGAGTCAACGCAGTAATTCCACTGGCACTTACACCTCTGGAAGCCTGAAGCAATTACGGCAAACACAGACAACTTGAATTCTCAGAACCAAAGAGGGGAAGAAAAAATGGTTTGCATTAGAACAGGCTGAAAGTAGATGTTAAGTGCCCAATGTAAAGTCGTCATTTTACTTTACGAGTCGAGCAACCAGCTTTATAGAATCCATGAATTCCCAACCAGGGATTGTGACACCACCAGAGCGTGACACGCCACAGAGGTTCAAAGTTTTCTACACGTTCGCCCCCAAACATCGCTCCTGAAAATCCTCTCTGCCAGAGCCGACAGCAACAGGATTTAACGGACACAAATTTAGTGGCGCCAACTCAAAGCCAACAGAGCTACATTCATTTTTGCTGGTTGCCAATGCGTTTTTTTCCACCCTACCATCCCCAAACTGTCCGAATTCATATCAAAAGTGACGCCTCTCTGCTTCCTTTCACACCCAGCGCTGCCCAGGTCGTGTTGGAGTTGCGTGGGCCTGCTCGCACGGACAGAGGACGTGTTCACGTGTTGGCGGGTCAGGACCTGTGCACTGGTGAACAAGGTGGCTTACGAATAATTAACAAGGCGCAAGTTAAACAAAACAAACCACGTTACATTTCAACGTGGCCTAACAAAGCAGGACTGGAGGAGCTAAACAGCCGTTCGCTTGTGTTCCCACTTTCCCCACCTTATTATTCCTTTTCATCGTGGCCTACTAGAAAAAGCAGCGTTTTCTCAGAAGGCAGAAAGCATTCTTCCTTTGGACCGCGCTCTTTAAACAGCGTTTCTCACGTTCGGCGTCTTGTCGCGTTTATCACCAATTGTCATGTAAACAATACATTGAGTTGAGGTTCACGACAACAGTTCAGGCATTATATATATATAAAAAAAATAATCTTAAACCACACACACGCAACCTTTGAGAGGGGAAAATACCACTCGATTTTCACAACAACAGCCACAAAATTAAACGCAACTTTCCGCCGCTGGCGAAGAGCTTCATTAGCAAGGTCAGAAGCGGTTGCGTTTTGACCGGTAGCACCTTGCTCCGTGTCCCCCCCGCCCCCCGTCGTTTGCAAAACTCGTTTACTTCTGTACCAAAAAGACACGCGATTTTAATAAAACCCACCAAAGGCGAAGCCGTTCGCTGCGCAGGTACGAGGTGAAGTTTTTCCAGCTCCCGGCACGTCAGAGCATCCTCTCGCTGCTGCTCACGCACACAGAACGGAGGCTGCAGCAGAGATCAATTTAACAGCCCTGGCATTCAGCAGCAGCCGAACAGCCTCTTCGAGAATCTCTTTGTGATAGACACAAAGACGGATTATACCAGAGAGTGAATACTTGGTAAGTTATGGGTAGTCCTCTGCTGGTTCTTCCTCCCTCCCGTTTCAATTCATATTCATCTTGGCAAAAATCTTAGACAGACTAGTAACTAATCGAAACCAACATCACAGCTGATACAACACAGAAAGCAATCAGTCAAATGAACATGTCAGTGCCATCTACTGAGGCAATAAAGAACAAGACAACCCCAGCAGGCTGGGGCTTATTATCTTCCCAGCCCTAATGAATAGGCAAATAGTATTAAATATAAGTACAATATTCCACTGTCACATTTGGCTGCTTTAAGCAGGAAAGGCGCCTTCGATACGTTTGAGGAGCGGAGATTACAAGGGGAAAATAACGAAGGGTTTCGACACACCTCTCCATCATTTTCTTTTCCTTCGCTTGCCAATCAACTCCTGTTAGGTCTTTTAAAACCCCGAGCGAGCGAAGCAGAACAAGCGGCTAGAATTTTTTTCTATGGGTTTTAATAAAAGCTGTTCACTGGTAAATGGAGGAAATCATTTCGTGGAGTAAAGTGACCAATTTATCCCAAGGCAGCAAGGACTTCAGTGCTTTTTTTATTTATCTAACCAACCAAACCCAGACATGAGCTCAAGATGCTCAGCAGTTTTTGTTTATCTAGCATCCCTAAGCGTGCCCGCAGCCCTGAACAGGAGGGTTCTGCCGTGTTTTCAGCTCTACAAGCAGCAAATACTCTGACCACGGGGCTCAGCCAAGGTCTGCTCCGTTTTCTTGTCAACAAAGAATTAGAGAGATTTACATGTCCTCTTCCTCTGCTCAACTGACGGGGCTGGCTTGCCCTTGGAAAAAATAAAATAACAAAAATAATACATCTGTAGCAAAGCCGCCTCATCCTGGGTGTGCAGAAGGAGACCTAAAGTGGCATTAATAAAATTAAGAAGTGTATTTTCAGTCTCAACCTTCCCTACCTCCCGCCTGCCAGCTGACACACGAGGTTCCAGCCTCTGTTTGCTGGTACAGTAGGAAGAATTTCCCTTGCTCAAATGCACCTTTTCCCTCCCCTGTTCCAGACGGAATTTTGTGAATCCTGTTTCTGGCTGAAACCCTTTTCTATAAATTACAGGCGTTACAAGAGGAGTAGTGCCTTTGTCCTCGCCACAAGACATCAACGTAAATGGAACGAGGTAGGAAATGGGAACCTGATTTGCAAAGTATCAGGTTCTTAATCTTCTTTAAGAATTGAAGATCAACCCAGGCCCGATTCTCTAGCATCTGTTATTTTAATAAATTCTCTTTATTAAGAGGTCCAAGTTCATCACATCAATTTCTCCTGAGATGAAACGACAACAGGACAAGGAAAGAGGCAGAGGAGAATTTGTTTTGGATGCCATGACCCGGTGCCTAAAAAACCTGGTCCTAAACCCGTCCCATTTTATAAGGAATAGAATATTACCTTCCGTATTCATTGACTCATTTCCACAGGGTTCAAACCAGCCACGCTACCAAACCACCCTAAAGAGTTCAGAAAAAGAGCAGCGCAATTTTCAAAGCACAATTTTTCAGTCCCCACTTGAAAAACGCTGGCTATTTTCACTCTCTGTTGTGAATATTACATTTTCTCGCACTAAACTAACCCTTGTGAGAAGAATTTTCATCCTTGCTCTCATTCAGGTGAATTAACTATTCTTAGTTAAATAGATTTGCTTCTAGTCTTAGTCTGATGACAGATTAACTCATGACTGGTAGGATTATAGACTTACTTCTGGACCTAAATCACTTTTGAATCTGAGTTATAGCTCTTAGTTCTCTAAAGCTTAGCTGAACAGCTTTTAGTACCTCCTTTGTATTTTTGAAAGAATGATTAAACATCCCTAAATCCAAGCTAACGGTTCTTTCGCACCACTCCAGTGAATAAACAGTTGATTTTACTCCTGGTTTTGAAGACCAACAGAGTTTTACATGGATTTTTTTTTCAGGATAATTAATGCTGTTCTAAATCTCGAACGCATCTCCTTAAAATTAAAGCACATTTTTCAGGTTTGTGTGGGTTTTAAGCGCAGAAACCCCTCCTTTATTCTCCTCAGAGAGAAACAACTATCCTGATCAACTTGCTCCTGTGCACCCAGTGTGGTGTTTCTGCTCCCATCACACTTCTCCAGCTGCAGAAGACACGACCAACTCCAGAGACGGGCAGCGAAACCCTTCCATACAGCAACCAGCTACCGACTCCTCTCTGCTGAGGACACCCATTTGAGCGTGGCTGGATTTTACCTAAAATAGGAAATATTCCAAATATGACACCACAAACGTCCACGCCATCAGCAAACGGTTTCACTACATGCCAATGAAGTAAAGTAGAAGTAGCCACTAAGAAGTATCTAAAGAGGCAGCTTCTCAATGCCCTCTTCCTCCTCCCGACATTCCCACGAGTAAGGCCGGCGAGGAGCAGACTTTCCCCAGACTTTTGTTTCTTGGCAGAAGGTGGAGATATTTAGCCATCACTCTCTCCGTTTAATGAGAAGGGAGCCAGCTTGGTTCAGCGAGCTGCCTTAATTCGTCGCTTTTGCCTTCTGCGTTTCCTTCCCAGGTGGCTCGGATGGGACGGTGAGGAGAGAAAGTTTCCCCTAAGAAGCACGAATAACTGCACTCGGTAACGACTAACGACGGGCACGGGATGGCACAGCCAGAGGCATCGCCACTGCTGAAATGATACGGCAGCTCCAGGCAGGTCTCCTCGAGTTCCCCGCCCCAGCAGCCAAGCGCTGATCGACATCCCCATCAGACAACAGAGGTGGTTTTTTTTCTTTTTGAGTAACACACAGTCCCGAGTTTCTGTTAATTCATCTGCGGATCACACTACGCCAGCTGCAATCTCTGAATTAGAAGAGATCATTTATCACTGGTCGTTAGCAACTGGAAACCCCCAAGCATCCCACAGCTGATCGCCTTGTCCAGTTCGAACAACTCGCCTACAGATACACACACAAATCCAGCAACTGCTTAAATCTATCCTCAGGCCTCTCCCTCCACCCAGAAGACCCACCAGCTATTGTCAAGTATTAAAACCCCACAGCGGACATAAATACAACCCCCAGTTAGTACAAAGAGCCACCAGCTCCTCGTTTCCCCGAGTTATGCGGCTCTGCAGGGCTGGGGGGAAGGCAGTGGTGCCCAACTGTGTTTGCTGAAGTTCAGCGCGTGCAAAAAATGATCTATTTTGAAACCACAGCTCGGGATTTACACGGAGAATGCTCAAGCTCGAAGTCAGCCACAAATCTCCATCATTTTCTTAATACACAAGGCACTTGTTATTCAGCTGGAACACATTTAATATACAACAGAAGGTGAAAGTCTCAACTATTGGAAATTAGTGGGTAACGTCAGCTTCAGCACCAGGCAAGGGATGAAGTGGGTCCCATCGCACCAAAAGCGAGGAAGGATTTAAAATAAAACACAGTTTTGGCGTTTGAAGAGAAAGAAAGTGCATTTGTCACGAAACTTAGCGGAGTAGAGTTGCGCTCAGAGACCCTGATCCCTCCCAGGGAAGTGGAACAAAGCCGCAGCAGGACAGAAACAAGAGCCAGCACCGACCGCCCTTCTTAGGACATTCTTCTAAGTATTTCTGGCTAAAAACTACTTATCACTTCATCTGTATCACCACCCAGCCTGGCTGCAAAGACTCTCCTTCCGTATCGTTCTTATTGAAAGTTCAAAAACCTTGAATTGTCTCCAGAGGCTTTTCAGAGCATGAGAGAGAGAGAGAGAGACAGACAGAATGTAATTATGGGACAGTATTTCTTCATCCCATCTAAGCCGCCCACCGCAAGTGAATGGGAAAATATGGTCGCAAGGCAAATGCTTCTCACTCAAGTGGACGGATTTGCCTTTCAGCTTGAATAAGGGCAGGGAGCTGTGGTCACCATTTCTTAATCAGCTCAGCTGATGGCCTATAGAAGGTCTCAATGGAGGAACACAGCTGTGGCCCATAACTCTTGACTTGATCTTCCATGGTTGGGTTGAAAAGCCTGAAAAGAACAGAAATGCACTAAAGCTTTTTCGCCATTAAATCGGGTCTTTCAAACCCGCCACTGGCTTCAGCCAGAGGGGGGGGAAGGAAAAAAAAACTTGGGGTTTTTTTTCAGCACGCTTGGTTAGAGGTTGAGCGTAAAAGGCTTTTTTTGTGATACATACCATAAACACACCGAAGGATACTACAATAAACCAAATATTTTCTTGTAAAGGCCACGATGGAGCACATTATTTAGCAATTCCAACCCACCGCGGGGGTTCCCGTGCCTGAGGACGCAGGTTTTGCTGCGGCTCGAGCACCCTTTTGCATTCCAGCTATAACCTGTTGAAAAAGCATCTCCTTCGTTAGAACTTTCTTATTTTCCAGAGTACATTTGTCACGACTGACGCGTCCCACCAGATGCATTTCGAACGCGCTCAGAGCAACTCGGAGCTGTCAGATCCACGTATCCCAGTTTTCTGTCTTCATTTGAAAAGGCGGCTGAATTCCACGGCCCAGGCAGCGAGACCAGTAAGCGAGTGAGTGCACGGTGGGGAGGAACAAGGCAAAAAGCTTCTGTTTTTCAGACAGCTGCCCGGATTTCTCTTCTGCTTTCTCGGGGAAGTTCATAAAAGGGCAGATTTCTCAGCGCATTGTAATTACCTAATTAAAGGAACTTACCTAGTAAGCCTTCCCTAAAAAAATCCCAAGCTTTCCCCCAACAGGTTTGCGTTTTCTGAGCGACTTCATGCCCATCTTTGTAACGATTGGAGGTGTAAGAGTTAACGCGCGCTCGTTACCATCTTGTAAGCAAGACGCTAATTAGCAACACAGCACAAAGCAGCCAAGCTGATTTTTTTTTCCTTCCCTATCTTCTGAGGATACTAACTCACTTCTCCCCTTCCCTTCCCTTCCAAACCAGTGTGGAGCGGAGTAAGAGCGCACGGTTTAATTCGCATTTTCCTCGCTACACAACAAGTGTGAAGACACAAAAGATCAGCTTTAGATGGCGAAGCGATTCTTTCCTTACCACACTGGCAAAGGGCAGAACCTCCACCTCCATTTTTACCTTCTCTTCCCCTCACTCTTTAATGGTTTTTGTTTCAGTGGTGTGTTTCTAGCTGCTCCGAGGCTCTGCTGCCAGTTACGTGACGAAGCCAGCACGCCGGGGCCGTAATTCAACGGCTCGCAAGCCACATACGACGTAACGGCCTCGCCTGAGCCATCTTTGATCTAAAGTCCAATAAAAACCCGAAGTGAAGAGCGTTGGCGTCGGCCTAACGCACAGAAACGAACAAACAACCGAGACGCTTATAAATCAGATTTTCAAATGGTCCTGGCTTCTGTTAAACAATTTGTTGAGTTTGCTCTGGAGCAGCGATTCGTTAAGGGTTTCACGCTAACGAGGATGGTCTTCCATTCACTGACGTTGAAGGAGGGGAGGCTTTTTTCTATCAACAGCCTGTTCATTGTGGTGAAGTGCTAAGGAAAGCTGAAGTGTTTATACACGGAGCAATTAACAACAGGCTGCAGAGACAGCAACATCTCCAAAGGTTTCTTTCCCCAAAGGAAAAGGAAAAAAAACCCCACAACCGATCGACAACAAAACCAACCCTTGATGAAATACTCAAGATGAAACCCACAAAGGTTGTTAAACAAAGCGAGAAAATTCCAATGTCTCTCATTTGCTGGAGAGGATTCCCACAGAAAATAAAGGGTTGGGAGGATCTTTTGGATCCCACCACGCAGCTCAGAGCGAACTCTTGCTGGAACTGCTCCATCTTCCTCTTCCCCCATCCTCCACTTCCCCCATTCGACCTCAGTTGCTGCACACCCTTCAAGGCAAAGTTTGCAACCAACTCATCTTAGTATCTCTCTATTCAGTTCCAACAAACGATGTAAAAATAAAAACCTTACTTTTGTTTCGACTCAGAGCTGAGTTCAACTTCAGCGACCCTTTCACACTTCCCCAAAGCAGCGTGAAAGAACTCACAGGTACCTTGTAAGAAAAAAAAGCTGATTTTTGTAGTATTCCCATTTGCTAGCTACTCTAAATCTACCCACCAACATCTTCTCAGGGCTGAGAAATCACTAAATTTCTCTTTACGAGTCCCAGCAGAAGTCCTAAGAACTTTCGGTATAACAACAGCTAACAAAACAAAGAGAAAAAGGCCAATTAAAATCAGATCTTAAAAGACACAGCCAATAATTCACACCACCTTTGCCAAACGAGAAAGGGCTTCTTTCCTAGGTGCTGAGACAAAGCAGTAACGACTTTGAAACCCCTCAGTTCTTAAGCGCATGGGTTTTAGCGCTGAAGAAAAACAACCTGCAGCACCTGATGTGGACAGAGAGCTGCAAACAAGCGGACGCCGAGCGAAGGATTACAATTAATCGCAAGAAATCCACCGCAACAAGGCAGTGCACGCCAGGCTCTCGAACCCTGGAGCAGAGGCGACACACCGAGCTAAACCTGCCCTGTTTTTCCCCCTCCATCACAGTATCACCTAGGTTGGAAAAAGAACTGAACCAGTCCAGCCTTCAACTTGAATCTTCCCACAACGAACAGCACAACGCACGAAAGGCAGGACCTTTTCCCCTTCCTTTCGAGCTTACCAACCCAAATCCTAACGGCTCAAGCGCTGTTTCATTTTGCGAGAGGCAGCACGAGGCTTAATTCACCGTTTCTCCCTCCTCACGGGCCTCGAGTGCGTCATGTCAACCACGGGGCTTCGTGCCACGTGATCTGCGCAGGAACCGCACCGACTGAGTCTTTACCAACGATCTTTGGATGCACCACAGCTAAATAAACGCCCAACTTTGATTTACTCGCTCCAACAACCTCTAAACCGTTGCATATGTGGCTATTGTCAAGCCCCGCTCCTGAATAAAATTCTTCATACTTGCACAAGACCAAGAATTATTCCAGACCTGAAAAGCTGCCAACTTCAAAACGCCCTTTTCACTTGAAGTCGGCTCCCGTTAATAGCAAGAACGATTAAGGGGGGGGGGGGAAATAAACGCGTGTCAACCGTTTGCAGCCTGGTGTTTGAAAGCGCTCTGGGCTCAGACACATCAAATGCTGCTCGTGTTCGGCGCATCATTTTCAAATATTTGCACCCAGCCTATTTTCAAAGCGATTAAAACCACCAGCAAACGCTTTTGTTGCCCTCTCTTTCTCTTTTTTTTTCCTCTTTGACATCCTACCAACATATCTGACAATTGTTAAACAACAGCAACCCCCAAGCGCGGGTGGTGAAGGCAAAGCAGCAGAAATCCAGCGTGAACCCGCATTCCCTGCCGGCTGCAGACAGGGCGCAACTCCAGGCATTTCTGTTAAGTGCCACTTGTTTCATCCGAGGGCAAGTTTAATCCACAGTGTTCACATCCACGCAGAGTTTGCAGAGCCAAATTCCACCCGTTTACCTGCGCTCATCCTCCCCGCTCCTGCAGTTCCTTCTCCTGCCCTCATTCTCACAGCCCAGCCGTGCGATTCCTCACCTCGAGCAGCAGCTCAGAGCTCATCTCCCTTCTTCCCCTTCCCCGATATCTTATTTTGGCTCCCAGTCCCACCTCCCTATCATCCCTTTTAATCCAGTCCCTATTTTTCAACCTCGCCTTCGCACGACAACGACCGGCGCTACTTCAGCAGCCGAAGCCAATTAAGAGTTTTCCCCGGGCTGAGGAGGAATCGGTCAGCACCTCTCACATCATTCCCCGCGTGTTCCTCAAGGGTCCAGCGAGCATCTCCTGCAAAGCAGCGCTAGAGAAAAGGACTTGAATTGGGCAACGTTTCGCACAAGACGAGCTCAGCGACTTTACGAGACGAGCCTGGCGACTTCACGAGACGAGCTCGGCAACTTCACGAGCTCGCAGCATCTTTCCCCGTGGGACTCCCAAAGTCCAGGAGTAGCTCTGAGAAGCCAAGACCAGCTTCTCCCTCTTTCTTATCTATTTGGAAATACCTGGGTGCTTTCCTCATGCCTCTCGCTGACTGTACCTGGAGATCTGCAGCCGCTTCAACTCAGCAGCAGCTCATGCTGCTTTCCCCCCTACGTACAATCGCACGGAACACGATTAGCGGGCTCCTTGACTAAAATTAGCAGCTTTTCGGGAAAACCTGACTCCGGGTTTGAGATGTCTCAGGCGCGGAACTGGTGATTCCCTCGATTCCCTTCGTCTGACGGAGCCTTACAGGGTGTGTGTGTGTGGGGGGAATAAATCCCCACCACCCTCTCTCTCTGATCAAAAGAGGATTTTAAAGCACGGAGGCGACACCACCAACAGCCCTAACCCCAATTTAACCCCCCAGACCCCCTTTATTAACTTCTCAAGACCCAAACCCCGCAGCTTTGCCATTATTTGAAATAAATACGAACCAGCAACGATTTCCCCCCTTCCAAACACACCACAAGGGAAGGTTCTCAGGGTCTCCTCCTCCCCACAAGCAGCGAGGTCATGACCCAGAGCACACACCGCCCCTCCCCATATTGCGGGGGTCTCCTCCCTCCCCACAGACTGAGACCCCCATGAAGGGTCGGGGCG
>WEIS01054682.1:0-12526 GCA_013389965.1 Todus mexicanus
ATTCTATATAAGAGGTGTATGTTCTTTAGTAACCTTTACAATTAATATTTTGTAATTTCCCCCCTGCTTTCCTAATATTATAAAAAACCTGCCATGACTTTAAGAAGTGGCATACAAAGCAACTATAGGATGGTCACTATCACCTTTTAAATAACTGTTACAGTTTTTCATTTCCTTTTTCACAGAAAACATAGAATATAGCGTATGTTTTGAGGATGAAGATCACAGCAAGCACTGACTTTTTCACTGTCACTGTAGATTTAAATATATTGTTATGATCAGAGAATAAAAAACAGTTTACATTTCTACACCAAAACCCACACACTTCACTTCAGGTAGTGTTTAGAGTTTACACTATTTTAGTTCACTTTGTAATGAACTGAGAAAAATTGTAAATTTGGATCAGTTAGCTTCAAAGCACTGAAAGAGCCTATATCATGCTACAGCTACCCAGTTCATTCATAAGTATAATTATCATTAACATCAAGGTTATTTGCATTTAGTAACGTGCAGTTTTCAAATGCACAGCGTTTTGCTAGATATTTAAATCAAGATTAAGAACAAAGTTCATATGAATGATGCTGATAATTTTGACCATGTTTAATAAATTATTTAACAGCTAATTATTTGAAATTTAGTTTGTATACAGACATGCAAACATAGTAATTACTGCCTTGGTGCAGTAATATTTTCTTTTTACAGTCATATGGTACTGATTCGTTACAGAGATACGTAGATTAGGTGGTACCTGCCCCCACTAATAGATCAAGTTGCTTTTACCTCAAAGTATAGCTTAGCATAGTTTAAATATACCTTTGAAATTCAACTGTTCCATATGTATATGGATATGCCCAACAATTGAGGATTTAAGATGATGATTTTAAAGAAAAAAAGAGCAGGGGAAAGCTAAAAATACCGAGTTTTTTTTAAAAAAATCAGCATAAGAAAGACTGATTTTATAAGATAAATATTCAACTGCAGATAGGCATCATCCTTCTTTAGCAGTTACTGATCATTTTCTGCTAACACCACTCTTCTTATGTCTTCTTCACCCACCTCCTCCACCATCACCCAAAAAAAATTCAGTTCATCTCCAACCATGCTGGCACCAGCTTCATGCCTAGTACTGGACTGCACAGTGAGACAACTACCAGTAACAATCAGAACTGAAGCTACCAAAAGCCTCAAAACAAAGCAACCACTCCCCCCCTCTACTCACCCAAACCTCAAAGACATGCTTTAATAGTTTGTAACCACATGCACGTTATCCACACGAGTGCAAGGGAAGTCCAATGAGCTGGATGTTAGAGGGAAAAGAAATGGGTCAGGGCACCTGCTCAGCCCCCTCAAACCAGGCAAAGCTCTCCTCATCCATGCCAAATCTCATCAGGTTGGACATACACCACAGTCACCTCCAGAGAACTGTCACAGCTCAAATACCATTTCTTCCTCAGGAACTTGCAGAGCTTCATCGTGGTGAAGAATGACTAAGTTTTGGACAGACTTTTCCACGCCTTGCCTTTTTCGGGGGTTTTGTTTTAACTTTATTTTATTACTTTTTAAAGTGTATCACCCAAAATGATACACCCAGCGATACATCAGAAGTATGTCAAAGAGCAGCTCTCTGGAATACAGAGCCAAATGAGATTTCTACCAGCACTCTATGGCTAAAAAGTTAAGATAGCTGGAACTTTCATCTGAAGAGCCATTTTGAAGAGCTGCAGCGCAGAACACAGCACTGCTATACAACGGGAGGCTGATGTAACCACACACGCGATGCTGGAGCTGTATTGTCGTTCACGCATTCAGAAGCAGCATTTTCATCTTAAGATGCTGAACTTAATCCAACGTATGCAAAACCACTAACAGTCATAGTAAGTGAACTGTGTGGATCGGGTAATGCGAGCAAAAGGGCCAGGTAGAAAAGCCATGTACGTAAGCTTATTATTTGCCACAGAGGCAGGCAAAAGCCAACCACAGCAAGTGACTGCAATTCTGTGATTTTACTGAAGCTAGACAAACACAAAGGTAAAGCAATATTTAACTCATTGTAAAAGGTTGAAGAAGTCTACAAATTCTAATGACAAATCTTCTAAATCTTTTCTCAAGATTACTTCTAAGGAATGATGGGTAGCTTCAATTTTTTAATGGGCTAAACACATGGTACATACCTGAAAAGAATATTTTGCCCATGATTTAATTGAGCAACTGTCACCAAGCCCAGTTGTACAAAGGGTGTGTACTTCACAACTTTAGGTAAAAGTTTACAGTTCTATGTTAAAAAGCAGAATTTGGGATATATTTACTTGGCAATAGTGACTTCATGTTTAAGAGAGCAGTCAGAGTAGAAATCACATTATTTATAAAAATTTCCTCTCAATTGCATAACAGAAAAAATGAAAACTCCTAAACAGAGGTATATAACTCCAAGTAAACACATTGCTACTGCAAACAAAGTAAGTAGCAAACTGCAACAAGTTACCAAACAGAATAGGACCTCAGCATTTGCTGTAAGCACTCAGACCATAACTGAGAAACAAACTTAGCATTTCATAAATAAAAGGTCACCTACTTTTTGACTATCATAGCTCAATGTGGGGTGTTGGGGTGGTGGTGTTTTGTGGGATTTTTTAGGAGGGTGTTTTTAAGAAAAAGTTTAATGAAATAAGCCTTCTGGTTCTATCTTCAAATGAACCCGTATTAGCAGTAGAAGGATAATTTTATACTACTGCTACTGAGCAGCAGCACAAACTCCAAAAAGAAATTTAATGATGAGCACACTATTTGAAAGAAATCTCTGCTCTGACTTTTAAGAGCTGTCCATTTCTCACATACTTTGAACAGGTTATTAGAAACAACTTAAATGCCTGTGGTGTAGCCTAGGATCCTCTGGTTCCTTCATTAACTGTTAGCAAATCTACAGACCACACATTAATCTACATGTTTACTATCTCTTAGTATGGATATGAAAGATAATCTCTATTTGCATTTGTAGACAAGTTTTAAATGCCTATCATGCTGGAAAGTTGCACATTTCTTAGAAGGTGGGGTTTTTTTGTTGTTTTTTTTTTTGCGCAGGTGCAAAGTTACACGGGCAGGTAACAAACAAACAGTGAGATATTCCAGCACTTCTGATAGGCTCAAAAGAAACACCTCCTGGTTAGCAACAGCGGGTTTGAGCACTCTGTCACCAGGTTGTGCTGCTGCCCATCACCACCTAGAAGTCGCTTAAATAACCAAACCTCTACTAATGCAAAGCTCACCGTATAATAACTCTTGTTGTTGATTAGCACCAGCACCCACTGTGATCAATAGCACTAAAAGACACTTAGCATTGAATTCCTCTCACTTGACCCTGGCAAATAGCTCCCTCTGCACACCAGAGCGCTGGTTTTCCACAAAGACAGACATGGTTCATTCAGGGATCCAGTTCCCCCAGTAGGAAAGACCCATGTGCTCTTTACAGCGCAGCAGTACACATCTGTAACAGACCAGTGCCTTTATTTATGGTGAGGGGAACCTGTGTAAACTGGTATACCATTATCAAACTTATGTGAAAAACTATTTCAAAATTAGTAACAATATTTCAAGACACAGACAAACACATTTTAATTTTTTTTTCCCAAGTGTTACTTGCTTAAGGTTGCTCCCAAACTCACTGGAAAATCACGTAAACCATGTTTATTAGAATTTTAATTCACGTAAAGCAAAAGACAAGACACGGTTCACATTGTAAGTGTTGTCTATTATCTTGGATTAAACTACTACCTAAATTCCTCAAACATCCTACAGATTCTGTTTTTTGAGCACAGTGCTAAAGAGACATTGTTCTGCAATTTCTACTCTAGATGTAGGAGGAAAAATTGAACTATTCTTCCACGATAACCAGGAAGCCACCATCGCATAGAGAATCTCCCATATATGTATAAACCAAATAATCCACTCCATCACCAAAACCTAAATTTTTGAATTATTTGCTCTATAACTGTTAAAAACTACTGGTTTGTTGGTGGGGGTTTTTTTAAACAGAAAAAAACCAAACAACTGATATGTTCTGCCTTTGCTAGATGATCGATGCATTCTCGCTGTCAAAGCTGGAGCAGTTTTGCAAACCCAGTTCCCCACGAGCCTCCCCACAACTCGCTGAGGACTTGCTCCGAGGGCAGAGAAGAAAGGGCAGAGAACGCAGGATCGGGCCCAGGATGAAAGCTCCATGGAGCAAGCGCATAGTACAACTCACTTGAGGGCTTGGGGTTTTCTGCCCCTCCTGCCCTGCTTATTCACAGAAGGTAAGTCCCACCTCGATCCATGCACACTAGATACTTAACAGATAACTCCAAATCTAAACACAAGCTTTGTACTTCATCCCTAACCACTGCTTAACATGAAGTTTGAGGAAAATAAGTAATTGTGAAGCCAACTAATAACTTTAGATTTCTTTTTTTTCCAACACAAATTTTTGTTCCCACAGACTAGAGTTCCCTCACTCTGGAATTTTGCTTTCTGCACTACAATTTTTAAGGCTTCATTAAGGTGAAATGAGCTCCATTTTTGAGGGAAAACCTACAGGATCTGCACACTTACCATTTAAAAATAAAATCAATTTAGCAAAAACAATAAAATACTGCTATTTTCACAAAGAGGAAAAATGTATTAGACACACGGTGTAGACTACGTATTTTAAAATAGCGTTCCTAAAGTTCAGCTAAGCATGAAAGTTAATATTTCAAAAGTGAACATTCAGCTCCAGTTGTGTTCAAGTGTACCAGCACTAGCAAGAAAAACCCAACCTTACTATTTTTATAAATTCTCCAGATATTTTTAGCTGGTCTCTTCTTCAACTGCAAATTATTTTATGGTAATATAATCTTTCAAAATACATGTGTGTATATATATACCCACAGAGAGAGACATATACACGCACATGCTCTTTGAAACACTTCTCTGCATTATTTCTCACCAACAGACTACAGTTACAAAATTATCAAGATGCCAAAAAAATTAAAACTGAGTCAGGCCCTTCCCAGCTGAAGACCTTTCACTTCAAGATAGTTTCATTTCAATGCTTAGTTCTTACTCAAGAAGAGTCAGATGCCTCTTTGACTACTGGTTATTCGTGCTCGTATCCAAACTGTAGCTTAATTAAAAAACCAGAATGCCCCATTTTACCTGTCAGAGGCAGGTTTCCGTCCAGATTTGTGCAAGCAGAGTTTTAGCTGATGCTGATTCTACTGCACCAGGAAGAGGCAGGTAATAAGGGAGGCACGTTGCTGCTAAGGTTACATTGCACAGGAGACAGCTTTTATCCTACAGGTTTCTCTTGTGCCAGCTGCCATGTTAATACACTTCAGCAAAATAACAATAAATTATAATTTAAGATAATATTCCATTTCAAAATTTCAAGGCACTTGCAGAACAGAAAAAAGAAAACACCACTTCTTTTGGCCCCATTTATTTTTTTATTGCTATTACATTAACAGCTTTTTAACATTTACCCAAATATTGACCCCACTAGCACCTTTTATTTGCTAAGAATCCAACTACAAACACCAGTATTTTCTTCTTGGTTAAACCTGCGCATCTTTCGACACGCACTCACAGGTCTGGAAAGAAGCAAAACCAGGAGGTAATACAACGATATATTTTTTTGATAATTTGAAACATCCCTAAACACAGAGAAGCTCTTGCTCCCATACAACTTTTCAAAGCTAAATGACTTAACAGATGTTGAGAAGAAACTGCCACTAAAGCGCCCACATGGATGATCTTGCCCAGAGAGGCTGGGTAGCACCAGTAAGCACTGGGCTTACTGATCTCCCCAGTACACCCCAAATCCAGACCCCCGGGGAGATTTTGGACAGCACGTTGAGCAATCTTTTTGTTATTTGTACAAGAAATGTTAAGACTTATACAGCAAAGCTGTAGGATGGGAAGGCACACAAGTGCATACGCTTGGCATGCCCAGAACAAAAATTAAAATGGATGGAAGCCACAGACTAAAACTATAAAACAACGCACAAGTATTTCTGGTAACAATGTCATATTTCTAGACGAAATAAGAAAGTTGTTGTTTTATCTTAGCTTTCAACAGTAATTAGCATATAACTCAACATACAATTCCATACTCTGCATCATTTGAGATAAAGAATGGACTGACGCACTAGCAAACATTTTGCGTGTGCAAACAAAATGAGAACACTCATTGAACGAGAATCGTATTTAGGCGCTCTGGAACTATATAAATCACCTCAATATTGCCAAGCGCATCAACCCAATTTGAACTTTTCCATCTATCCCTTCCCCTCCAGAGAACGTGAGAATTTATCCTACTTACTTTGATTTTAGAGTATTTAATTTTTGCACCCATTCTCAATCTACTTATTGATTCTGAATAACCAAATTCCAAGAATAAATTTGACAGTTAAACTTCAAGAAAAAAATAGAAGTATCGCATCAATATTGCCCTGCACCCATCTCACTGAGCTCGTGCAAGGATGAAATCACCAGAAAGAGTCCTTAACTGTGCTCCACGTATCTGCTACCAAAAATCCCAGAAGGATAAAATCCTAAAAGCTAAGATGACATTAAGGAGAGGAGGGAGTTTAAGGAGCAAAGAAGCTCTTTTTGTGAGTTTCCCTGAAGGGCTGGTCCTGTCCACAGTTAACTATTAGGTGTATTTTTATTTCACCTACGTCCCTTTCTCCTGGCCATTATGAGAAGCCTCACATTTTCTGTTAGGTAGGTAAAATCCCAGGCCATTTAAGAATTTTTCAGGTCAAAACTAAGCATTTGAACTCCACTCAGTAGCTAGCCAGAAGCCATAAAAGGACTCCAGCACTGTAGAGTCCTATACTCTGCACTTAAAAGAGCAACTGAAATGAACATAGCCCCATTTTACAAAAATACCTTCAAGGTCTCAAAAATGTGGAAAATGTTATTACCCTATGCTGNTAGTTTGGACTCAGGTAAAGTCCTCTGCCTTTTTCTGCAGAGAAGAGCACTAATACAGCTAATAAATGACATCTTTTCTATCACGTCTTCTTACATTCAGCATGCTTCTCTCTGCTTGGTATTTAGAGAAGTAAAACTAAAAAAATCAATGTCGCTAAACTTTTTTTTTTTTTTAATAACTGCTATCATTGTAGCCACCATACATACTTCTTAGCCTTGCAACACTGTTTCCCACCACCTCATTATACTGAAAATTAGCAACACAATCCAATGCCCATTCAGCAGCGTAAGGCTCACCCCTGGAACCGAGATGGTTTCGTGAGGGATTTGGGGCCCATTCTCCTCAGAGCAACCATCAGATACTTGAGCATTAGAGGTGAAGCACAGCTGGCAGGTCATTGCACTCCTCACAGCACAGCTGGTTAAGAGACAGCATTACCTACAAGGTACACCTTTGCTCCTCTCGTCTGCTTCTCTCCCAAACCAAACCCCTCAGAAGTGACAGATTGAATTTATTTTTTCAACAAAGCCCTCGAGGTGGAAAAAAAAAAATAAATTAACCTCCTAATTGGAAAAACATCTCGCCATTACCACAATTGAGAGGTTGTGAGCATTATAGGCACCTGAAGGCCCCAGGAGCAGGCACGGTGAACCAGGTCTGGGTGGGAAGCCCACCTGGACACGGGAGCTGGGGCCGGGAAGCTGCGCCAGGCACAGCCCCAGGTGCCCAGAGTTAACGCCTGCCCTCCCCCCTCATCAGGCGCAAGTGACATCAGGGCCATTTGAATAATCAGATTGCAGCGTACATCGCCTTGCGAGATACCAGCTGCTCTTGGATTGCGGCGAGGTAGTACCCAAAGCCTTGCGCCACAAGTTCCATGGGCACGGGCGCACGTACACCATGGGCTGCCAACATCCTCCTCCCGTACTGCTGCTTTGCGAGAAAACCTATCTAAGCATTAATTGTGACTAACAGTGCCCTGCCTTCCCTCGCAGAGCACGACTAGCAGTCAGAATTATTACAATGCTTTCTCCAACTTTTGCGTAAAGTGACCTAAACCTTTCAATATTACAACAGCCTTCCTCCACACCGAGGGGTCTGAATGCAGAAACGCTGCATTCCTTTGGCATTCTCCTGAGATTTCAATAGTAAGTTAGGAAACTACTCCAACCTTCTTAAACACTTTGCACCTCCCACAAAATAATGTTTCATCCTTCCATCAAGGAAACCTTGACCAGGCCCCTTCTTCCAACTGCAGCGTATCCCCTTGCCTGTTTTTAAATGTTTCCAGAGAGGGGAGGGGAAAAAGCCACACAGAAGGCTCTCGCCTTCCTTCCACAGCAGGTAGGAAGGTAATTTTGCAAACCTGGGTGTGCCCACTTCAAATCTGAAGATCCAGCAAGAGCTGGAATGCAGTGACTACTGGGAGCAAGAATTTCACCCTGAATAACAAGCCAGGCACACTCCACTGTCTTCTAGATTCAGCTCAACTTTATGGCAGCCCTAGCTGACACCACCTTTTGACCTTCCTTTATGTGACGAGGATATGGATTACCAAACCCTTACCCTTTCCTCCCATGCACCTCAGCCACCTCTGGAGCAAAAAGATAGCCACAAACTACCTTTGCAAGTGATAATACACACACTCTGCTGAAGAAAAAAATAAAATCATTTCTAAGGAGGTTGTAAGGAGAGGAACTAGGGCTCTGCAGGAAGCAGCCTCACAGCAGCAGAGGTCAATATTGAATACCACTACACTACCAAACAACTTTTGGTCAAATGATTACTTCATAAGAGTAAAGTATTAATTGTACACTCATGCTGAAAGACGGACTTGACATACTCCCCTTTTTTTTTTTTTTAATGGTGTCCCTTCTCTCCCCGTATCTCAGAGGCTGGAGCACACAGGCCTCTCTGGAAAGCACTCCCCAGAGAACACACTGGGTGGGCCTGGTGAGCAACATCCCCCCCCAGCCCACCCCAGCTCTATCTACACCTTTCCCTTGCACAAAAAGATACTAAGACTTCCAGTAAGTTACTTTGAAAGCACCTTAATAACCAGCTTACACTGGTTTACACCAGAATACTCAACATTTGAACACTGTGTTTTTACGCATACCTAACAGCTCTAAATATACGCTCAGTAAGCAACATTTATAGACACAGAAAATATCTCCAACTTTGACACATACACACACCTCCCCCCCAAAAAATAATAGTAAAACTATCAGATAATTATAAAATAAACACAAGAGCCACTGTTACATATGGAGGCCACTGAATGCATTTTAAGTGGCTTTCTATATTTGATTTTGGGAGAGGGGGAAGCGGAAACAAAGGGAAAGGAAGTGCATTTATGAGAAATGCAACTTAATTTTCTGTTAAACAGCAGTATAAATCTGAGCTGCATCTAATACATTTCAACATGATACTGCATGATGAAACAGTGGTTTAACAAACAAGGGCTTTGGGAGCAGCAATACGGGTAACACTGATACAATTACACTGGCGATTTTTTTCAAGATGCCTATACGTAGGCAACGCATGCCTAGAGAAGTGCTTAAGTTCAGGGCAGAATTCTTCTCAACAAGTTACACACAGATGCACATTTCTGATAGCTGCTAATTCACAGGCAAATAGGAAGACAGGCTACCCAACGGGAAGAATGGACTTTTACACCATTTCAGCTGACAGCTGAAAGAACAGCAAAATACTTTCAAACACATTAAACATTGATTAAAACAAAAAAAAACAGCAACAAAAAAAACCCAACACGTTGAAGGGTACCAGTGATTTCTAAATTACCTTTAATTAAAATTAATTTGTTTTCAGCAGCATTAATAGAATACTACTTGCGCAAGCTTAAGATTAATAAGCATTATAATAAATTTATTTAGTACAGATACTAATAGGAAATTATTCTTATACACCCCATGGAATTTTCTTGTAAATCTAAAAATATATTGTATCTACAACAGTATTTTTATACACAAAAGATCTGAAATATAGGCTACTGTAAATCAAACCTTTTGTATTAAATGAGAAAGAGCGCATATAGCATATTAATTTCCAATGAAAAGCATCAAATAAATGCAACCATAAAGATTAGCATGGTATGAATTGGTCCAGAGAGGGGTAACTCCTCCTTTAAGTAGAGGAAAAAAATCCTCCACTTTCTCAAGGAAAGCTTTCTTCTAACACCAAACAGTGATTAAACTTCTAATTCTCACAATACCAAGATACAACGCCCATCAAGACAACTGATTCACCTTTTCAAATAAACCATTTTAAAGATAGCACTTTTAGAAATAACCCTGCAATAGTAGAAGCCCCTTCCAACAGACAGAGGCATAACTCCCAGATTGAATAATGGAGTACAGGAACAAGCACGTGGAAAGTTTGGTCTATTTTGCTTTTACTCTCTAGTGCACACCAGGTTTTCTATAATCTAAATATTTGTGAAAGAAGCAGGCTGAATTGCCACAGGCAGTATAAAAACACTAGCCTGCTTTATTGCAAATATTACTTCTTTACAAGAGGCCCAACAAAATTAATGCCTTACAAAAATTAAACATGCGTTTAGAAATTAAGGATGCATAAATCCTGCCCTTATTGGGAAGAAGTCCTTCTCCTTCTGCTTCTATAGAGCAGCTCAAAATAATGACGAAAAATCCTCTCAAATACAGATGAGACTTCAACCACGTGCCTATAAAATGCTGCAGACTCCAACATGGCAGGATCAAAAAAAAAAAAAAAAGAAAGAAAGAAAAAAAACACACACCAAAACCTCACAATGTATACCAGTATATTTACAAGATGTTTTTTGTTGCTGGTGTAAAGCTCATGCGCTTGCCCTTTACACAGTTTCCACCACCACATTTCATTTCCAGCTAACACCCGGATTTTAACTCTTCTCATGGAACTTTAAATTTTAAAATCTTTACAATCATTCACCATCAGACCGTAATAACCTGCTTCTCCCGCAAAAAGGCTTTTTTTTTAAAAAAAATTAATTAATTAATTAAATACCACTACAGTTGCCTGGCCAAGACACTACACTAGAAATACATGAGGTGACTCCAGCAAACGCCTAGGACATCAGCACAGAGTGCATGCCTGTGGGCTTAAGAAAGCGGTCCATTTCTCTGCACAGGGAAGGGAAACACAAACCTAAGCATTTTTCAAATCGCATCTCGCTGGGTAACTGAGGGAGAGAGAGATAGAAAAAGCAGGGAAAAAAAAAACCACAACAAACAACCCCAAAAGCAGAAATAAATTACCTTTGTCTTTTAGGGACTGAATGCTCAACTTCTATGAGTTTCCCATGCAGCTCCACTTTACCTGCAGAGAGAAACAGAAAGGAGAAAACCCGTGAGCACGGCTGTGCGTCCCCGGGCGGGCCGGGAGGGGTGCGCAGCAGCAGCGGGAGCGCAACACGTTCGAGCGGCGATCCCCGGCAGCCCCGGCACGGCCGAGCGGGGACCCGGCGGAGCCCNCCCCCTCAATGCAGCGAGGGGGCCCCGGCCGGCCAGGGCTGGCCCTGGGGTGGGGAAAAAAACACCAAAAACCCACACGGGATCGGCCGCGCCGCGGGTCCTTGGGCCCAGGCTCCCGCCCGCCCCTCTCCCCCCGCCTCCCCGGGGGCCGCGGCCGCGCAAAGCCTCCGCGGGGAGGGAGGCCCGGGCAGCTCCCGGGAAAACAACAGTTTGCAGCTCACCTGAGGGCGAGAGGAGGGGAAAGGAGGCAGGGACCCGCACCCCCCCGCAGCACAGCCGTCCCCCCAGCCCGGCGGTGCGGCCCAGGCACCGCCGCAGCGGCTCCGGGGAGCGCGGCCGGCGGAGCCGTCGGNCCGCGGGGGGCGCGGCCGGCGGAGCCGTCGGGGCTGCGGGAGAGCCCGGAGGGGCCGCTCACCTGAAAGTGCCTCGATGGCCTTCATGGCCCAGCTCTCGTCGGGGCAGTCCACGAAGGCGTAGCCGGTCTTGACCAGGAACTGGCCCGAGAAAGGGATCTTGGAGTCCTTAAAGAGACTTTCCAGGTCGAGGGGGCTGACGTTCTCGCCGAGGTTGCCGATGTAGAGCTTGTTCATCTTCCTGGCGGCTCGGGGAGGCGCGCACGGCGGGCTGCAACCCTCGTCTTGCGAGAGGAGGTGGGGAGGAAGGGGGAAATAAAACAAAATGCGATGGAGGGAGGAAGGAGAGGGAGGGAGGGAGAGAGAGAGAGAGAGAGGGAGCGAGCAGGGGGGGGGGAAAAAAAAAAATCAGATCTGCAGCTTGTGTCCCTCCCTCTCTCTCTCTCAAGGGGTAAAAAAAATAAAAAAAGAAAAAAAAAAAAGAAAAGCGTAGCCAAACGGGAGCCTTAAGTGCCTGCCGAGCTCGCCGGGCGCATGGGGGGCGCGGGGGAAACACCCAGCGCCGGGGCCGCGGATGGCGGGCTCGGGAGAGGAAAAGGAGGAGGGGAGGGGGAGAAAAAAAACTACTTTTTTTTGTCTTGCCCCCAAGCCCCTTCGGCAGCAGCAGGCGGACTATGAAAATGTCACACTACGTGCGTGCAGGCGCCGCCTCTCAGTATAAAAAA
>WEIS01054684.1:8716-24211 GCA_013389965.1 Todus mexicanus
CCTCAACCAGTTCTGTATCATCTATCTACTGAGGTGTCATTCTATCTATCTATCTATCTATCTATCTATCTATCTATATATATATCTATCTATCTATCTCCCTCTGCCTCTCTCTCTCTTTCAGTGGCTGCGCTGCTCTGAAGCGCGTCTCTCCCCTTGGACGCGGGCACAACAAGCGGGGGGAAGGTCAGGACCGGGACCGGGACCCCGGGGCCGCCCGCGCGGGGGCGCCGCGGTGCCGCGCCAGGCGCGTGCGTGCGCGGGATCCGGGGGGACCCCGGCGCAGGGAGGGGACCCCCGGGTAAAGGGAGCCCCGGGGCCGGGGAAGAACCCGGGGCCGGGGGAGAGCCCGGGGCAGACGGGGGTCACCGCGGGGTTGTGCCCCGGAGCCGGCTCCTGCCCGCCGGGGTGAAGCAGCAGCTCCCTCGGCAAGCAGAGGGGGTTCCCTTCTCTCCGCCCTCGGGTCGTTTTTCAGAAGGCTCAGCAAGGAGCGATTCCTGCCCAGTTCCCGATTTGCTGCCGCCGGGTCTCCTGGCCGTGCTTCGCACCGCGCGCACGGTGAATTTTTTTGTAGTATGCCAGGAAGAGGGTATTAAAAAAAAAAAAAANGGGGTACCATGTGGTGTGCCACAATGGGGGAATATCACTCTTTCCTGGTGGGTTACAGAATTCTCTTACAGTGATGCACTAACTCTGCTAACATACCTTCTTACAGGTTCAAGAAAACCTATCCAAATTTTAAAAAAAAAAATTCTAAAAGAAAAAAGAAGATGATAAAACATTTTTTCCAAGAGAATGTTTTGCTCATGAAGACACAGGTCCATGAGATTCTAATAGTTCTGAGAAGTAATTATTTGCCATTAAAGTAGCTTGTATTCCATAACTGAAACTACATGCAGTCAACTGTGCTGGAAGAATTAGTTTGTAGGCATTGCACAGCAAATTGTCTTGTAGATGGGGGATACTTTATGACTTCGAATAATATCAGCTTCATATATTGCAGAAAATCTATGGATATGATGTAATTTTGAGAAGAGCAGTAGTTCAAATTAAATGCAGACATGAAATTATTTGAGACAACAATATAATTACATGTCAAATCAGCTTAAAGGTGACAAGTTCTTGTTAATCTTATTTATAGCCCCTGGTCAAAGAAATCACTGCATATGTATTTATGCAATCCACGTCTGAATAAATCTTTAAGTATGCAAGCCAGAGTATTTTAGAGAAGTCTTTGCGTTACTGCCTCAGATGTGGTGTTTCCACTAGACTTATAGCCATATCTTATGGAGTAAAGGGAGGAAGAGTTGCTTACAACTTGGGAGAACTTGGTACTTAACAGCACCACTTGAGAAAAAGTTACTCCTTAAAAAAAATACATGACTGATGTGAATTATCTCCCGTAGGTTACAGATTTCATCTGCTTCAGGCATTGTCGCTGTGTCCCACCCTATTCAGCTGTAATTACTACAAAGAACTCAGAGCAACACATTTGTTCACTTGTCCCTTCCACGGGCATTGAAACTCCAAACTACCGTAGGAAGGCATAAAATCTGATTGCTCAAACCTCTTTGATTTGATGGGGGAGTGTCACAGGGTAGGTCTCATGGAAACCCCAGAGGGATGAGAACCTGGCATCAGACATTTAGGATAATTGTATTTCTTTTGGAGAGATCACTCGCATGAAGAAATTTACCCTGGAGGAACAGAAGGGGCAAGAGGAGTCACTGAACTGTGCATGTTGGGTTGCAGGCACTAACGTAATAAGCTCCTGTCTGAAAGGGCCCTGGCGCTTCTGCTCCGCCTGTCACCGCAAAATCCTCTTCCTTGCACTGTATAAGCTGAAGAGCTATAATAAAAGGCCACAAGCCACAGCTGTAACATGCCACAGTATTCTTTCACACCCTTCACAGCCTCAGCTGCCCTCTCAGTGCCTTCCTGGCTACTGGAGCAATGTCAGCACCGGTGCTCCAGTAACAGTGCCCCAATATCACCATACCCCATGAGGTACAGTGTCAAAACTTGAGGGCTAAGTGCCATCAGTCTGTGTCGCCCTCCTTCCCACCTATCCACACCCTTCTCAGAGACTTATTTTAGCCCTCTTAAGCTAAAAGTCTGTCACCCTGAAACCTGGACCACAACAGCATGGCATGTGCCAAGCAAAGATACCAGTAAGAAGAGCATGCCCCAGGCCCTAAAATGACTTGCTACAGCTCCATCTACAATCCAGTCATGTCATATTATGCAAATGAGTAGATCACTCTCATTTTCAAGAAAAGTGACACATCTTTTTCTGGAATGCAGATTGCAGCATGTACTCACACTACTTTGCAAGATAACAAGCCTCCAAACCCTCATCTGCTCAGTAATGCAGAGGACATTTTCCTTTCATTCACAAGCCACTAGCAGCTGATTCATCTGGTATGTCTTTTGAAGTTTGAGCAGCATAACTTTCTTAGCAGCAATCATTGTTTTCCTAGTTATGGCAGCCATGTTTTATAAGCAATAGATTTTCAGGTGACCAGAATGGCAAGGGTCAACAACTCCAGAATTACCAGGGTGCTACATGGCTCAGTGTGTCTACTGGGCTTTCTTACTCTTGAATATGCACCAACTGCTGAAGTGAATATGGGTTAAAATTTTAAAGGAGGTAAGGTCCAAAGTCATTCAAGGAACAATTAATTTGACCAAACATAGGTTCTGCTGCTGTTGAGATGCATGAGGACAGTCTACTTAGCTTCCACATACCAGTCCATATGGATACAGATCTAAAGTCCTACGTGCTGATCTTAGATAACCCAAGATACTTCAAATTATATCAACATTTATGACTGAGCAGTTCCATTAGGGTATTTAGTGACTAGTTTGTACTTATGTGCCCTATCTCCTCTTGAAAATGGAAACACTTCTGTAGTTGTAGACTCTAGGTGGTGTCGGAGCATGAGATCTGCAGAAGCCTTTCTATGACATTTAGGATTGTTGATCTTCATTTGCTTCTGAAAATAGGATCTGGACCGCTAGATTATATTCACTTGAAAAAATGCTCTTGTTCTTCTGTGTGTGCTTGTGTGTCCTTGCAACAAGAAGGCAATGCTGAGGCAGGCATGTTAGGGAGAATGAGAACGTTTTGTCTCAATATAGAAATAGATCAGGCCTGCACAACAGCCGTTTGCATAAAGCAGGCAGATAGGAAAGAGAGGAGGCTGACCAGATCAGCTATGCCAAGAGAAGAGATCTCAAGCTTTGCAGCTGTAGCAGATGAAGAGCAAGTTGTGTACCATTAGGTGTATGGGAAGTAAGAAGGGATCATTTCTTCCAAGGGCTGCTTGGGAAATGACACTGCTGCACTCATGAGCTCATAAGTGAGGCTTATGGAAAGTCCCTGGCTTAACTGTCTTGTGATGACCTCTTTGCAATAGAAATGGGCTAGATCTGCTTTTCCCATGCCATAGAAAAGGCATTGCCAGTGCCTGAAAATACAAGGATAATTTGACTGCAGGATAGCAGCAAAGCAGCAGCCAGGGAGGGGGGAGGATTTCTATAATGAGTTCTGTTTGCTATTTGTGGAGACATTTATTGCTGTTTCTTCAAACCAGAGCCTGTGGGGATTTATTTCCTTTGCACTTGTCTGCTGGGACTGAGGGAATTTGTTAGCAGACTTGTTTTAATCAGGACTAATGTTGTGCTAACAACAGCAATTTTATAATTACGTAACAATTTTCATATTATAATAACCCACAGCTTATAGACTCTGAACACATCTTTGTAAGGCAGGAAGATAATGGTTGTTTAACAGAGTAGAAAATGACTCTGCGTTGCTTAGGACGGGAAGTGACATACACCATGCTGGTATTTAGGAAAGAGGTGTTTTCTCACCGAGCTTGCTTGGGGATTTTAAAGGTGGCTTCTGAATGGGATTTTATTTTTATAGCTCTCCTAAAAGTGGCAAAAAGGTAGATGAGTGTCCAAATGCTCTTTTAAGACTAACGGAATCAGATGCCAATATAAAGATTGGTGATAGCAGTGATTGGTACCAAAACCCCTTACCCTTTTTTTTAGAGTGTTAGGATATTGGCAGAAATCTATAATTGCTTATTTTCCTTTTAGGCTCCAATAACCAAAGCCCTCCCATCAGCCCAGATTGAGGTCATAAATATAGTTCTTTTTAGAGACTTAGTTCAGCTTTGTGTAGGCTTTTGAGCAAACCAGAAATAAAAATGTGATGCTGCATTATGTCAGAGCTGCATGTTTAGTCTGCCTCTCTAGAAATAATCAAGAAAAGTTATACATGATAAGAGACAGATGCTAGTGCTTCAGCAGACATTTGAACTCTTTCTAGTACAATAGCAAAAACGAGGAAACACCCAAGGAAACTCATTTCTTTAGTACTCAAATTTGTACTCGGAGTGCTCTGAAGGGAGGGCTAAGTGAGAAAAGATGTTTTCCTTGGCTTTGCTTAAACCAATTGCATTAATGCAACCTGCCAATTCAGAAGATTCTTGTAGGACCCCAGTTTGGATGCATCTGTAAGAATGCCTTTTTCCTTAAGCAAGCACAGCTTGGAGCTGGGCTATACTGATGATTGAGTATGGATCCTGGAGGGGATTTCCAAGTGTTGACTCTAACGTTTGGTCCAGGCCAGCAGTTGCTGCCTCAGTACTAGATGTCATGGCCAGAGAACTTGGGCATCTTCCATCGTTTCATTTGCTGGTATAGGTGCAGCCTTCAGTCCTCTACTGAACTCTCCTTAAGTTTCCTGATGTGCCAGTAAGGTAAAGGAAGATGAGTCAACAGGATGCACCTCTGGCCCCACTCTGCACGGTTCACTTGTCCCCTCCACTCTAAACAATGTTTGTTTGTGTTCCCACCTGGGGTGACACCTTTGCTGACAGGTAGATGGGAGCCCTTGCATGTCCCACAGGTAACCTAGGCCAGCCTGACGGATGGAACAGCCGGTTGGCAGTAGCTAACACGCTGGGAGTGGCAGCCCCTGATTGATCCACTCAGCAAAAATATTAAGCCAGAGCCAGGGTGCTATTACTTAAATTTACTGGAGGCCTACTTCTGCCCTCTGTTGTACTTCTTCAAATGCACGGAGGTCACCAAGGTTGGTCACCAAGGTTGGTCTCTGGTGTAAATGAAGGAAGAATTTGCTTTCAAGGATACTTTTCAAAACCAGGTGTTGAAAAATGACTGGTTTTTTCTGTTTTGTGTCGCCAGTGTGTGTGTACTATTTCAGTTTGCCAAAGCATTGATCCTCTTCTCTCTAGGTAATGTCAGTATTTCCAAACACATTTCCAACTGCAGGTCAAGTTTCTAAACTTCATATAGATCAGGGACGCTTCAAAAAGCGTGACTTGACGTGACATTCAACTTTGGCCATCTGCAGATATTTCTGAAGAGTTTTTCTCACCTCCTGAGAGGATAACTGGCAGTTCACCGGATAGAGAGCAGCTTGTGGAGAAGGAAATTGGCATCCCCAAGACTTTTGGTTTACCTCTGAAAAAAGCTCAGGACGTTTTTATGCCCAAGTGATTCAGAGCTTAGCCCTAAGAAGCTCAGGGAGCTCAGGTGACCAAAATGCTGTGAGAAGGATCTCATTTTTTTCAGGCTTTCAAGTCCTTGTCAGCCTGCCATATGTGTTGCCAAAGTCCAACTCAATGGACAAACTGGGGGGATACTATGCAGAAACCCAACACAAAGGCAAAGTTTTTTCAAAACCTTCATACTTTCTGCTGGGGGTTCACTGAAATCAGTAAGTTTCTGGGAAATGTGATGACTTTGATAATCTGGTATTTTTCATTCCTTTGGAAAATTCAGCCCTATAAAATATTTTAAAAATAGATTTCTAGGTAGGGGTCATGGAGGACAGGCATGAAAAAATCTTGAATGCAAATATTTTAACCTTACTCGTAAGTCTTCAATTTAAAATGAATCACAGATAGAAGTCATCCGTGTAAATTTTATCCAGGCTGTCTTGTCTTCCTTTTTTTTTCCAAGAATGTGATAAGTTTATTCATTTTAAATCCCTCTGGGAATGAACTCTGCGTTTAGAGCTGTTTGTATTAACACAGGCTTTGCACACTGAAGTGAGCAGCCGGCTTTATGAGTAGCTTCAAGTGGAATGTGAAGAATGAGTATGCCATGTGACAGTGCATCACTGGAGTCGACTTCACTTTAGTATACGTTCTGAACTGACCACCACACCATTTAGATCAGATACGAATGAGGTTGCATGGCTCAAAGGTTAGAGGAGATGACCCACTGAGATGAGAAGGCAGCCTTTCCTGACAGAGGGCACCAACAAGTGCTTAGGAAAGTCTGTAACCCCTTAGCCACCCCACCAGGAGGTCTGCCCCATGTCCTGTCTAGCACAGTTCATACCAGCAGTATACAATGGCGGTTCAGCAGAACTTGCTGTTGGCATATTTTGTTTTTCTGCTTGGTGCTTGGCTGGTGTCTCAAGAATGCTACAGGAGCGCTGGTGAATTGGTAACAATCTGAGGCTTTACACTTCCAGGTGAGACTGTGAGGTGTGCAAAGGCCATACAACAGGGCTGATTGCAGGAGCCAAATGAAAGGGCTCCAAAAAGATTCTAGGAATCCTGAAGCAAAAGTTCAGTAAGTGATATTTTCTGTACTACAATGTATTCCAAGGCAGGACCTTCTCTAGCCTCTGAAATCTGGGGACCATCAGTCTCTCTTTCCAGCTCCAGATGGAGAAGGCCCACTGAACACTAGTCAACTAATATGTTCATCCTTCTCTTCAAAATTGAGTAAGTAACTTTTCCACTCCAAACACTTCTGCATTAGTCAAAAGGATAAACTACTCACTATTTATACAAACCTGAATGTCATCTACTTGTGATAGCAACTTCATAGGCACTCTTTTATAACACCCGAGACCAACCCCGTGGGCACTAAAACCAATAATATTTTGCAAGGGTCTGGTATGACATGCTCAGAAACACTTCATAGATTGCCATACATAAGTGTAAAAATCTCAGGGGCAAGAAGACAGTAAACACTTGATGTACACACACTGTAGTAAGATACTAAAAGGAACAGGATGTTTTGTCCAAAGAATCCAGAGCAAATAGACCCTTACTCCAACCCCAACTCTAAGAAGTTACTTATAATTGTTCATGTGCTTTTGAAAATGTTACCCAAGATGTCGTGGTGTTGAGGAAGTTAACTTATGTGCTCTGAAAGAATGAGTTGCTTTCAGTTAGAAAACAGAGTTTCCATCAACCATAAGCCTGTAGTATTCAGAGGGATTCACAGATACTCTTTCATCTCCATCTCTATATTGCATCTTCTACTATGCCACATTTAAACTGTAACCATCATAGACTTAGTTTGATTTAAGAAAAAAATCCAGCAACATAAGTTATATGGGCTGAGAATGTGATCTTTTTCTCAGTGACAAAGCTTTTTTTGTTTGTTTGTTGATTTTTTTTTCTTATAATACAGTCTTCATATGACCTCCTCAGCTTTCACAACTGTAAAATGGAGATGAGAGTTCTTTGATTTTGGTAAGTGCTTTGGGATCTACAGATAAAAACCACTACTGCTGCAAATCAGAGCCACTGAAGTGGACAGAGAGTCCTCCTTACATCAGTTAACGTTTTGAAGGACCAAACATCATGCTTCTATCAAATAGAGAGCTCAGGATCCTGCTTTACAGACTCTCATCTCTTTGCTTATGCTTAAAAGGTAGCAGCGGCTGGATCACTCACAGGCATTCCCTCCCACCACCCACATCCATACAAGAAATAAAGTCAGTTTCTCTGAATTTTAACTAAATCCTTCTGGTTTAGCAATGCACATTTCTACTTAAGCAATAAACATCTGTCATCTGCCATTCATTAATAATAATTATAAATGGTCACTAGCTCATGAGATCCAAGTCCACCAGCTGAGATTTTTCCAACTCTGACCTTGTTAGAGTTTGTATAAAAAGTGTTCAGAAGGATCCTTCGAAGCTCAAAGCCAACAATAAGTGCAATTTGCAGAGTACAGCATTTAGATTATGCATTTAGAACAAGGGCAGTCAGAAGGGGCGATGGGGAGTGGGGGAGGGAGGGGAGGAGGGAATACAGAGCCTGAAACAGCGTTCCTTTAAATGCTTAAGAGTTTTAGACATTTCTGAAGGCTAATAACAGGGAGAGGCATTGTCCATAATGAAACTGGCCCATCCATTAAACATTACTGTAAATGAAAGGTTGCGTGAATTAAAGGTTGTTCATCTCATGTTTCAGGAATGTAGCTGTGTTTCATGTCTGAAGCCTGTTTTCCTTTTAAATGGAGTTCATCAGATGACAAATGAGAGAGAGAATTTCGGAGAGTAAATGGGCAGAAGTAAATACATGCTTAAGAACAAAGCAGAGACAGAACTGTAGCTGTAAATCTTTACACTGGGGCTACCGTTTGCTGTAGATATTGGAGAGGATTAGAATGGAATTGAGAAATTTCATTGCTGGATCATTTTGCTTGTAAACCAAAAACCAAGAGAAAAATCCCCACAGTTAATCATTAAATTCTAGTCTTAGTATCACCTGTATATTTCACTCATGCACTTCTAGTTAATTCTTTTGCTACCATTATGGATTTCAACGAACTGAAAATAGAAAATTTAGGAAATTCTTTTTCTGAATTTTGTGTGACCACCACATCTTTAAAAGAACTATTTTTTCTCCCCTTTAATTTCTTCCCACTGCAAAATTGCTTCAACAAAAATTACTGAAAAATAATACTTTTTTGTATGAGCCCTTAAAATTAGCTCAATTTTTTTTCAGGCTGAAGCATACAGCAATATGCCCTTCTTGGGCCACATCTTCATCCGATCTTAAAATATATATAAATTCATTGGCAAGGAGGTGCTAACTTATATCTCTGGTGGATTCACTGCAATTAAGAAAATCCAGCCTTATCTTCTTGTTATAACAATGATTCAAAGCTGATGCATGCAAAGATGAACGCAAAGGGATATCTCAGCAACGGAAATGACTAAACGGGACAAAATGAAAGGAACAGTTTCTGTTCTTTGACTCAGGCCCAAATAAAATTCTTAGCTTGGTGAAGACAGCAGGAGGCCTTATATTGATGTCGATGGACAGAGGTACTTGGATTTGTTCTCTCTAAATGTGCAGCACGCTGTCTCTCTATGGAAGTGTTACAGAAGGCAAAAGGCAAGAAAAAAATTGTGGAAATTTTGTAGCAGTATTAGAAATGCTTATCAATGCATTATCTAGTCCCTTAGTAGCTGAGCTACTATACTTAAGACTGTCTCTGATGGATGTTTATCTAGCCTTTTTTAAAATCTTCCATGATAGAAATTCCCACAACCTCTTTCCTGATCTTTATGATCTCTGATAATAGCATTGGATGTTATCATCTCATTGGGAACACTCTAAAGCTCCTTTGGACCTTTATAAAGGAGAGTTATGGCAGTGAGTGTTTTGTTTCTCAAAGTTATGAGGCTGGAATTGATCTGGGAGGTGGCAGCCTAAGCAGACCAAAGGCTACATCAGGTATCAGAGCTGGCAGGGAGAGTGAGCAGAGAAGAGACGACAAGACTGGAGATGCAGAGACTTGGGTGGGGAAAAGCAAACAGAGCTGCCTGGGTGGGGAAGAACAGGCAAATATCCAGTAAGACAGGGAGAAACAGCAGCCAAAAAGTGCTCCTTTGTTTTCACTTTGTTACAAAGGAATGCTGAAAATCCCTTCTTTACGGCTAGATCCAAAGTACTCTGAAGTCAATGGATTTTCAGTGGGTCTTTAAAAGAAGGGCAGCTATAATACCATAGAGAATGAGGGCCATTGCTGTCCATGACTGGCAGTGTTATACCAGCATTGCTATACATGGAAGTGTTCCACAGCCCTGGATTTAGCTGATTAAACAGTGCTGTGTGTGTCACCATTAGACTTGAAACATCCACTGCCTGATTTGCTCTGTAGCTCACATACTGCAAATGTTTTGCATTTTTGGACTAAATTTGATAGATGTGCTAGCAACCTTCTCTCTTGCATTTGTTCTCCTTTCCAGGACACACAGGCCGAAATAGTGAGGGATTTAGATCTCCAGGTGCGGAGGGCTGGGTGAGCCCTGCTGTCAGCAGCCACATCCCTTTGCCTTTACTTTGTGGTAACGTTGCTCAAAGGTGAGAAAACAGCTTGCTGTGGTCTTCTGGAGTCAAGAGAAAGTTTTCAAGATACCTTGCTGTGGTACATAGCCTGAAATAGGCTCGTGTCCTCTTCCAACTGTGACAAACATGTCCCTCCCTCAGAACGAGCTCCTGAAGGCACTGGAAGTTAGGGCAAAGACTTTGGACTGTGAGAAGTGATAGAAATACCAATGTGGAGAGGAAGATGGATGTGTCAGGATGTGCAGACGGAGCAAGGAATTAATGTGGGGTAACAGAGGACGGTATTTTGCTCTTTCTCACGTGGTCTCTGCCCTTCACTGAAAGGGGAGAGTAGCCACAGTTTCCTATTTGCCTCTTCCCGAAACTCAACAATGTGAAGTTGCTGAAGATGTAGGTGCCATGGATAAGTAAAGTACAGCTGTACCAGGGAAGAAGGCCAGAGACCAGGGAGACCTCTCTGTGTCTGCATAGCATAACTGTAGTTTGCTTTAGGACTCTGACCTGCAAGAGCCATTCATCTTCCACGACAGCTAGGTTTGGATTCCAGCCAGAAGGTGGCCCTTCACCTTGTGGCCAAGTAACGGACCTTTCTGTTTTTCTTTAACAGTATAGACATAGATGCTGATTTCACCTGCTAAAGATGGAACTGCTCCTCTCAATCCCAAACATTTTTATTCAAGAAGGAAAGTTTTAGGCATGTGTTGGAAATTTGGTGTTGAATGAATACCTGATGGGCACTTTGGAAGAGGAAGAAAGAGAGGTTGCTGAAAGGTTTGTATTCCTTCATATTTTTCCTACAGAGCTCAGGCATCTAAAAGATAGTCAGCCAGCCAATTCTGGAGCACAAGGAGGCACCAGAAGGGAAGATCAGAAAGAGAAAAAGAGCTGATTTCTATCCCTTATTTGGTTTAGCGATCTGAGAACAGCTTTCACATCGTTCACATTTTAATAGAAGAATGCAGTCAGCTTTTTTCTGATTCACTTCTCTTACGGGAGTAATTGACCTCACACATCTTTCTCAGCTTTAACACCATTCCCATTAATGCAAGGTTGATGCTGTTTACCAGCAGCGTGCCCAGCACATTTCTTATAGCATGCTTCAGAGGACCTCAGGGCAGCTGAGTGACCTCCCCTCTACTCCCAGGCTCCCCAGGACAGGGAGGAGACTGAAGACGGCAAGACAGGAGCTAGCAGCAGGACAGAGCATCTGAGGAGCATAAAGGCAGTGTCAGCCCGGCACCCTGGGAGGCTAAAACCAATTTCGATACCTGAGGGCCTTCCAGGTTGGTGTATAGCCACAACGATTTTCAGCCTGACTGGTCATAGGGATGCATGTGATTCAGAGAATGCAACCTCCGCACAGTACACACGTGCACAGGCCGAGCATACGTGTATAGGACTGTATGTGCAGAGGCACACAGCATGTATGTATTGTTACCTGCTTGGAGGTTGATACGCGTCTGTCAGGGCTGGAGGTATGATGAGAATGTAGCGTTCACACTAACACAAACAAAATAAACGTACTTGGAGCAAAACACAATGTTATTATTGATTAGGTCCAATTTTAAGGTCTCAGTTTGCAAGTAGCAATCTAATTAGACCTTCAAAACTACTTGTAATTAAATCTTGAAAATGCTATGGTTCAAGTTTAGAAATGGCTTTTTCCAACCTTCTCAGCCCTGGAATTGCAGAGCCAGGACATCCTCTACTATTAGCTATTTCGGATTCACAAACCGCTCTGACTCATATTGGTCCTATTTTTGTCCCCTTAGCCCTTCTCACCCAGATGTCTTTTCTAGATGGCAGCCCTGTCTGCTGGCACCCCTGCGGCAGCAGCAGCCTCGCACTGTCCATGCCCTGTCTTGCTCTAGGAATCCCCAGGACGCCATTTCACTTCATGTTGCAACTCCCAGTCTCAACAGCCCCTCTCTTGGAGGCTGGAAATGTGTTAAAGTTAAAGAGTCAAAACCCCTGCAAGGAAAGGAAATGAGAGGTCCTCTTGGCAACGACAAACAGAAAATAAACAACCAAACTCTTCACAAGACAGATTCCTCAATTATAGTAACTGAGGCTCACAAAGGCCAGAGTTATGACCCATTGGCGTATGCAGTATGTAAACACAGGGATGCAGTAATTAGCTTTGTGTTCATTTTGAGGCTTCAGAAGTCCTGTGACCTGCCATGGAGTAAGGTCATTAACCTTAACCACACTAGTGACCTTCACACAGGACACCCCATCTCTCACAGTTATACGAGCGAACTGTGCTCTGTGATGTCTCCTCAGCTCACATGCTCCAGCCCTCTTGTTTTAAATGCCACTGAGCTATGCATGAGGGAGAGGATGTGACTTTCAGGATGAGCTGTGATCGCAATATCTTACTTTCCCACGTAGCAATGCTTTGGACTTAAATGTGATTCAAATAAAAAAAATCAGTACCAAAATTATCCAGAATTTCCCCCAATTACTTTCTTTCTTTAAAAAAAAAAAAAAAAATCAGACATAATAGTTTAAAAATAGTACACTGAGGAATTATTGGTCTGATGTTGGCTTCCATTGCCCTGGGAAGAGACTTTTATCTTTGGTGTGTGGAGTGTATAGGGACAGACTATTTATAGCTTGCTTTGTAAAGGGGCAATTCACCTTCGAATAAGCAGGTTTACAACCGTTACTACATGTTTTTCAACAATCATGACAAAATGTTGCTCTAACCCTGATTTTGCCAATACTACATGAAATTAGTATTGGGAATGAGTATTTTTCAAGTCTACTTTTTGTTTTACTGTGGCAGAACCATGGGTCCCCCGAAACACACTCTTCTTGCTTACAGAGTCAGCCTGGGTGAACCTTGGTTTAGATTTTGCAATGTCGTGAAGTCATTACTGTGTAGATGGAGAAAATATGCACTTGAATTTAGAAGTTAACAGCTAAAAGTCCAGATCACACATACTAGGCTGTCCTTAACAGTTGTTGGAAAGAAACAACCATTTTCAGGAGTCAAATTATTTTTCACTTCTTAGAACGCATCTTATGGTGTCATGGATCTCCATCCCCAGGTGCAGTATTAACTCCATCCACACTGTGATTAACATGATTAACATGAGCCTTGCTGTGACAAAACTAACTACTTTTTAGCTGTCCAGCTTGAGTGCAGTGAATCCCATCATGAGTCCCAGCTTGTCATTCCCTGTCTGAATTCTCAGATAACAAAACCTTGTCTGTGAAAATCACACCCACGTCATATTCAAATTGTCCAGTGTGACAACAGAGCTCAACAAAATGCACAAGCAACCATCCCAGAGGTATGGTAGTGCAAAATTCGAGGAGAAAATTGGGTATTACCACATAAATAAACATACAGATGTGGCACACACTTACGCAAGTCATAAGTGACTGCATAGAAGTTTCTATGGGTTGTGAAAATCATGAAAACCTGATGTTGTGTGCCATGATTCAGAACCTGTGCAAAGAAGTAGTGAAACTCTCACTGACTTCAAGTGGCTTCCTTCACTAGACCTGGGTCTCAGTTCTCTAAGCTGTTTAAATCAAACCTGGATATTTATATTCACATATATGCATTGCAGAATAGAAGCATTTATTTTAGTTTATTTTCCACAAATATATACACTTCTTCAATTAGATCTCTCAACCACAAATCCTGTTCCCTTGGTTCCCTTCTGTTTGCCAGTCTGCATCTAAATTTCAGCTCCTTATCTCAAATACACTTTTCTCTCTTTTTCTTGCTGTACCCTAAAAAACCCCTAACAAACAGCATATTATCTGTATTCTCCTTGCAGCACAAACCATTAACTCACAAGCTACCTTGCCTCCAGGAGGTTGCAATCTTCTGAATTTTGACTAAAATCGCCCCTCTTTCTTTCATAACAGTATCTTACTTCCATTCTCTACAAAGTGACAATTCCTACGCTGAACAGTGAGAAAGAAATATGCTTTTCTACACTCATCCCACCAGGTACTCAGGTCTAACACTTGAATTTTTGCCTGTCAGGAACAGGGACTTTCTTTGGTCCATGTTTGCACAGAACTGGACACAGCTAGCACTGATTCTCTCCTTTGAACATCCAAATGCCCCCAGCATGCAAATAAATCAATATATGAACAAGCAGCAATTGAAAACCATTATATATATGTGTACAACAATACAACTGTGTAACCAAGGTAGCCCATCTATTGGCTTGCATAATACCCAACTTTCTAAGATGTCTTCCTTGTTCATAACTACACACTTAAGTCTTTTGGTGAGTATTTTTAGACTCTTTAAACTGATCAGAACATGTTATCTGAAAGCACTTTAACCTGCCTGCTCTCGAGGTGGGGTTTGTTGGTACACAACAGAAAGTTATATGCTGAACATTCTCTTCTTGACAGAATTACTCATGCATGAAAACATACAACTCCTTCCCCATAAATACTTTTGTATGCAATTCTGACATTTGCCTTTTGGCCACTAATAATACTGATCGATAATTTTCAGTGTTTGAAGAGGTCTGTAAGTTACACTTTTCCAGTACATCTGTTTGCCATTCACCATTAATGGGCATAGGTACAGGAAACACATGACTCTCCATATATGTCAATCAGTGAAAGGTAGGAGCCAAGGAGATGTTACATGTGGGAAGGCAAAAGTAACAGCGCACTGCAGTGGGAGAACAAAACCAAAAGTGTAAGTGGGTGAGTGAGTGAATGAAAGAAAGAAAGAGAAGAAGAAGAAACAAGAAAGAAAAAGAAAGAAAGAAAGAAAGTAAGAAAGAAAGTAAGAAAGCAAGAAAGCAAGAAAGAGAAGAAGAAACTGGAACTTAAAACCATACAGTCATGCAGGCTAAAAAGAACTCACCATCATGGGATTAAAAGAGAAGAATTATGAAATAACTTTCAGTGCGGTTTGGTTGGGACTGAACTATAAAAGGAGCCTGTATGTGAAACACATGGAAACTACTGCATCCGAGCAGAGTAGGATCAAGTAATTTAGTGCTAAAATGAGCAAAAAGAATGTTTTAGGCTAGTTGGCCTATTTGTTTCCCCATTATTTCTATTTGTTTGCGTTCATTCTAAAAATACTAACACCTTCTCCCAGTAAATCTTCATTTTATAGCCATTGAGGTGAAAAAAAGGAGCTGTAATAGATCTCAGCAACTTCAAGAATATACCAGCAGATAGAAAAAAAACCCCAAACCCTCGTTATCTGCTATATCTTGTTTTGTGTAGCTGTTCCAGAAACATGTTCTTGCTTCTGAGCGATATCAGCGACTTAACTGACTAACATCCTGTTTCTGACCTCAGCTTCTTGAGCAAAGTCATTGAGGTATCTGTGACGAGCATACCCCGTCAT
>WEIS01054706.1:5154-15430 GCA_013389965.1 Todus mexicanus
CATATAAAAATTACATAAATCATATAAATCATAATGAACAGGCCTATAAAACTCTCCCTTCTGGACCACACTAAGCCACAAAAAGATGAGCCTTCCAAGGATGTTTTATTTCAACACCCACAGCACAGGTTTCATCTTTCCAGCCAGAAAAAGCCCGAGTTTGAACCGCTCTCCCAAGAACTCAGGGCTTCCTCTGCTCTAGACTCAAGGCGCAGACAGCCTGGACTTCCAAAATCCCCAGTGTCCATTAAAGATCCTGGCTGCAGCACAGGGGTAACTGCTCATGAGATAAGAGGCTGCAGTGTCTGATAAAAGAAATTACGCCTGCCTGCTTCCAGACTGCTGCACTAGGGCTCGGATTTGGCCAGACGAGTTGTTCCCAGCCTGAAAGCCGTATTAGCAAAGCACTCGATGAACTAAGGCACCCTGCAACTTGCCAGAAGGGGAGGTTTCCCCCACAGAAATCTTTATTGCCACCTGCACAGACTGCTTGGAGGGAAACAGGAACAGACCTTGGGAGACATTCATTTTAGAAGATAAAACTGCCTTTTCTTCTCTGTTTCTGTTTAAAAGTGCTAGGGGGGGCTGGGGTGGGGAAGAACTCTCATCTTACCATTTCTAACTCAATATCCAGACGCTTGCAAGCACCAAACACTGGAGGTTTATCTGTGGGTGGAAGAAAGAGTATTTTACAACAGGAAGGCGGGGAGGGAGATAAAACTTATAGTCAGAAGAAGCAGAGTGGCTGAGGCTGCCTGGCTTGCAATCACAAGATGGACTTGACTCACTTGCCCTGACTCCAGGCTGGGCTTTAGACAAGTATCCCAGACCCTTCCTCTCCACTACTCTGTGATGTGGAGGGAAAAAACCCAAACCCACAACAGAACAAATCAGAAGCCACATGAAAAACCTCACCATTGTCAGGTTTCATTTGCCCCACAGGTCTCCGGATGGGTGTCCCAGACACCACAACGGACGATGCCCGGCCGTGATAACCAACAGGTAAGTGCAGCCTTGTGAAAGAGCAGCAGAGAGTGCGAGTTAGCTGTGTAATCATCAAAACCCGGAGAGTCTTGCAAGGGGTAGAAGTCCCATGGGAGTGCAAGGTATGAGGAGAGAACTCTGCATAGATGGGTGCGGACATGTGCACTATACTTGCTCTGAGATAAAGATGTGGACAAATTATAATCCAAAGCTGCATGGCTGTGTTAATGCACTTCTGTGCTACTGCTCCACTTAATTCCTTTGAGCTTAAACCCTGCTTTCTTGTCACTCAGCAAAACCCAATTTCTTAGGTAAATCTGTCTTTGAACCAGAGGTCTGCACCGTAATCAGTGCAGCTGCTGCAACAAAATACAGCGCAGGCTGCGCTAAGGCTGGGGAAATGCAGTTTTCAGGTCTGTTAGCAAGCCCTTGACAGCACAGATTCTTATCTACCATGAACTGAAATCGGTATTTTGCCAAAAGACTGCTCAGGTCTTAAAAAAATACATATGTACATACAGATAAGCATGCAAACTAATGCTGCACCAGAGGCAAACCTCAACTACCCACCAGTTAGGCATCAAAGCATTCTCCTTCCCCCTGAACATGATCCCAACGTTTGTGGCGTGTTGGCGTGAAGAATAGAAGTCAGTGTAATCTCCTGTGTGGAAAGAAGCCCATGAAACAGGGATCAATGGTAGGAAAATCCCTCATCTGCTGGAGCTAAAGCACATTGCACGCTGCTGGCAGAACAGGAGACGGTGAGAGCGCTAAGCACAGGCATGGAGCAACATTTAATGCTTTCAGCACGGGGATGTAATTAATAGCATAAAGATGGTGATTAACAGTTCACCTAGAAATTATACGTACAAAACTAGCCTTTTTTTTTTTTTTCTTTTAAGCCTCCACTAGAGAAGAGGGGAAGAGCGCAAGGACATAAAGCAACAGCCAGCAGCCAGCTTTGCAGAGGCAAACCAAGTCCCACCGCCCTTCTTGTCTTGCTGCTGGTGCCAAGGTAGAGGAATCTGCTGATACTCAGGACATCTGCTGCCCTCTGCTGCCATCCCTGGCAAACAGCTCCCACTTCTCAGGTTCATGGAAAAGCAGAGCGTTTGAGTGGGGGGAAAATCAGCGTGGAAGGGGGTGCTTAGACTATGTTCAGTTGTTTTGCAAGCTCACTAAGTTCTCTTGCAGCTCCAGCAGAGGATACAGCCATATTCAACCTGAACTTATTTTCAGGAAGGTATAAGATCTATGGAAACTCATTGTAGTTCCTACGGGCCAGGCTACACCTTGTCCCAAACCAGGGCTATGCCCCATAGAAGCCAAAAACTGGGAAATGGGCAAGTTCACATTGCTGCTCCTGGGAAGGTCACATCCCTCAAGTAATTTCGATCAAGTTGGTTTGGGACCAAATTAAAATTTCTGTTAAAACCAGGAAAATGTTTCTCTATATATATGGAGACACTGACTCCAAAGCAGCCCATGGCTTCATCGGAGTGGAGGCAAGATTTGGGATGCAAAGTAATAGGCTGGGAGCAGAGAGTCATGCTTGTTTATGAGGCTATACCGGAGTATCTGCCTGGCAAAAGTTTGGAATATCTGAATTATTTTCTGATGACAAACGGGAAGAATGTTGGAAACTGAACAAGTGTTTCTTCCCTGGCTCTAGTCGCAGAGAGAGGCTTTTGGTGATGCCAAGCCGATGACAGGAGTTATGTGGCACCAGACAACACTGATTTAGTGAAAATTGCATCCAGGAATTTTCTGGCTGGTATTGAGCTTCCCCAGGCTTTTATTCTTATGCCACAGACAGCACCTACCTTTCATTACATACAATAAACTACTTCTGGCTCCCGCAAAACCCATTCCCTGTCACAGCTATGATCTGTCTGTCTGAGCAAGCTGGAAATAAAGCAGCTTCTTCAGGCAGGAGCGAAGGGCAGCCCCAAGCAGCCCTCAGCCGAGGGAGGCTCACCGATGTGGGCTGGCAAGTGCATCGTCGCAGAAGCTTGAGGCACAAAGGCTCTGAAACGAAAAATGACAACTTCAGCTCTCAGAAAACTTACAGTTCTCACCTGTTAAGCATGTAAGAGGCTGATTCTCTCACCGGCTCCTTCCTTCATTTATTTTTCAGAGCCTTGCAGCAAAAATGAAGACGACTGCACAAGCTGCTGTTACTGGGATGGTTACAACCGAAAGGTGCCAGCGGGAAGGAAGGCATGCTCGAGGTGAGCTGGCTGGTTGCCCCAGGGGCACAGAGAAACACCCCATGCCCGTGCCCACAGCTGAGCGGGTCACTGCTGCCTCTGCTGCGTGGGAAGGATGATTTTATAGGATACAAATCTCAGGGTGTCCAGTTCAAACTGCACATGCAAGCCCCTCTCCTGCACGTGTGTGCCTAAATCACTCCAGCGAGACAGGGAGGAACGGCTCCTGCTTGCTGCCAGGGCAGGCAGTGTCTAAAGCACCGCTCTGGACAAACAAGGTGTGTGATTAATGGACACGCATTTTCCATCAGCGCAGCACGGAGCAGAGCACAGTCCTTCCCTCCCACTCCTACACCAGGGCATTGCCCCGTATCTGAAGCTGATTTCGTAGAAGGCGGAGGGTGACACCCTGGATCTGTGAGCAGTTACAGGATTAATCAGAGACATAATTAAGAGAGGGAAGCTCTCGATATGCTCAAACCACAGTTAATTCCCATGTAGGCGGCAGGTGGCTACGTTCAGACCTTCAATTTTGGTGTGTTGGGTCCCCGACTGATCTGGGTGACGCAGGGCACGGCTGACAGGTCACCGCACCCAGCGATTCTCTGCTCCCTCACCTTTTCCTCAGCTCCGTGTTGTCCCTCAGGGTTGGCTCACCGGCTGACAGCAGCTTCTGGAGAAAAGCTCTCGCCTCCGTCCACGCCACGCGGCCCAGCCCCATGAAGGCATTCAGGGTAGGCTGACAGGTGACACAGAGAGGAGGGGTGGCACACGAAACACCATGTTTTGCTTTACCTTGGCATACACAGAAGATGTCCTGCACTTTTGTCCCCAGGTTGGGTGCCTGCAGGCCAGCGTTACGTGGCTGTGGCTGCGGCTGCCCAGATTGCCGATCCTCCCTGCTTGTAACTGCCTGCACTCCCATCCTCCCACCACAAGTCCTCTGAAGCAGGACCTGCCGCATGTTTGCATTATGCCCGTCCTAACACACCACTTCAGACCTCAGCAGCTTCGATACCTCAACTAGATGCACCCAGAGATCATTTGTATTTACCTTTGCTCTTAACACAACCTCCCTGTCATTAAAATTCCATCCAGTTCCTTGCCATGGAGTGCTGAAGGTACAAGTGAGACTGAAGCAACATTTAGGCTTTGTGTCAGAGCCCTGCATTGCCAAAGTCTGATGAAACTTTCAGGGAAAACGTCCTTTGGACCCTCGATGCCTCTGCTGTCCTTGCTACCGCAGGTGTGATGAATTTTCCTTGTAAGCAGAGGCTGACTGACAACACATTTCCAGTTTGTGTTCATTATCTCACCTCAAATTGCTAAAATCCCTTATGGAACATTTCTAACGTGTGTGGAAATTAGAACAACAGACTCTGATAAATACCTGGTCAAAGACATGCTGATGTTTGGCAAGAGCTGGTCCATTGAACAGATGTTTAATGACGCTGAGATCCAAAATCTGGTCTCCAATCGCTACCCCGAGCCTGTGCCTAGGCTGCAAAGCAGCGAGATGAGAGGGGGGGGGAAAAGAAGAAGAGGTTATGTTTATACCCACAAATCCTACAAAGAAGGCATGGGGGAAGACAGTGACTGCAGAGAATTTAATCCATCGGGGACAAGGGGCTGATATCAGAGCAACTGACCACTAAAAGCTAGTTGATGAGACTGGCTGCTGAAAAATGCCAAGACCGGGAAGCAGAGCATCATTGCAGACTACCTGCAGATCTTCAGGGGTGGGAGAGGGTCTTTTCTTCAACCCCGTCTTTTGGGGGAAGGACAGAACAACAAGCAGAGGTTTCTTTCCCTGTTCCCTTTCCCCCAGAAGCATTTGTCCACAAGCATTGCATAATAAGCCCATATATCTGAAATACACTGTGAAGTAGCAAAACTTTGTTCTTCCTTTTCCAAGCAAGGAACTGAAGCACAGACATGCTATGGGCAGGATTTGTCTCATCCCTATAACCGTGTAACTGCAGACAGAAATAGGCATTTCTGCACCACGGTTCCTCCCCAGAAGACAGACGGAGGGTGCTCTGGACTCCACTGACAATACCGGGAACCCCACGCACCTTGCTCAGCCATGCTGAAGGACGTCACCCTCCATAACCCATCCTCATGCCACGCAAGGAGCCCATGACTCACATGCAACCCTAGTTTAGACCCTTGCTACAGGAACAGCTTCCTGCATGTCCGGGAGATGGTGGCTGCATTCACCGGGCAGATGCAGCCCAAGACACAAAGCCCCCGTTCATCGCCCGCAGCCCTGACTGCGCGTGGAGCCGGCGGTGACGGCAGGGGAGCAGCACGGACGGTCCCAATGCAGCTCTGCTGCAGCTGGAGCAGCAGTTAGGAAAATGCTGCAGCCTTCAAGGACAAATTTCAATTATTCGTGTCTTTAGGCAAATAAAGACCAACCAGTTACGGTCGTTATGAAAACCAGTTTATCAAAGGGATAACCGTCTATGAAAATCCATGATATTAAACCTATTCTTTAACCTCAAATTTTTAACCGAGATTCTAAATGTGATAGTAAGTATTTATTCAGCAAACATTCCTGCAGAAAAACTAGAGGTCGTGTCAGGTTAATCTGTAACTGGGATAGTCAGGAATGACATCGACTGGTTTAACTTGAAAATGTTAAAACTTTTAAGCTATTTTTAGGACATTATTTTCCTAAATAATTTCTGTAAGTCCTTGCCCATCTTTCCTTAGGGTTTGAATGAAGATGCTTTCATCAGAGAAGAGCTCCTGGAGGAGGCAGGAAAATAATTCAAGGTTGCTTGATAACAATACACTCATCAGGAAAGAGATTAAATGAACCATCTCGGGTTTATCTTTGGAAAATACCACATCAGAAAACACAATCTTCGGGTTTCAAATCTTTTTAAACATGCATGGGTAAACTGAGACAGCAGAAACCAAGAGATGATCATGAAGTTTCTATGAGCAATGACAAAGAAATCCTTCAGGTTTTCCTGCTGAGATGTGGCTCTTGGCTCACATCCCTTTCTCCAGAACACATCTCCAGGGCTCCACCCTATCAGGCACCCGGAGGTGTGAGGTTCAGCTTAGCTCAGGCTCAGTTTTCATGAAAATGGGAATTGGAAGCCAACTCCTTGGAAGAAAGGAACCTTCTTGGAAGAAAGCTTGAACAGTGTTTCTTAATGATAAAATATAAGGCCTGAAGCTGGCTCAGCCTGTACCCTTTGGGCACAGCTTTAAACATCACACACTTCTACATGTTTAACGCATCGTTGCATAAATACACACCCAATAAAACACAACGGTCAGTGGCAAAGCCGGTCATGAAACACCCATTTTGTGCCCTGGTTTATTGCTTTTGCAGTCACCAAATTGTCCACGAGCAGGCTCTTGACAGATCAGAAGACAACAACCGCTTGCAAATACGGTGCTTTCAGTTCAGACTTTGTTTTCCCCTTATATCGATTCACGTTGTGCAAGAGGAACTGGGTGCCCCAAGATTAACAGTAGATTCAAATAAATGTTGAATGTGGCTTCTTAAGGGTGACGGTGTGATTATGCTCAGCCATAAAGAAAATGAAGAACTGAGTTTAAAAAGTCCGTGTGAATCGTGCCGTGCCTCTACTTCGAAAGGATCAAACGCAGAGGTAATGATTTCACAAAACCAGTCAAAATGGCACAAAAAGTAATGTATGTATCACCCGAAGTATGTCTAAGTATCAGCACTTTTCACTTCTTTTGTGCAGTTCTAAAGCAGCTGTCAACACAATAACAACATTACGAGAAAAGGCACCGTGGCTGATACAGTTTTGCTGTCAAGTCAGGAAGCTTGTGCAAAACAACAACAAAAAAAAGCTGGGAAATGTTCCTTTTTCCCAGGTTGCCGGGAATTTCTGCCCTTATCCAGAGCCTAGGAACAATGACAAGACCCCAAGGACGAAGTCTACTGTTACTCACCTCTTCCTTAGTAGAGAAAACCCCATAGGGGAGATTTTGGAGAGGGAAATCTGAGTCCTTGTCTACCTGGATGAAAGACATGCTCAACACCGACAGGAGCGGTCTCTGCTTACGGACAAGTGCCCCCACGTCGTGGGCTGCTCCGTGCCTTCCTAGAAGGAAGATCCTCTCCAGATGATGTAACCCAAAGCACAGAAGCACCAAATCCCACCCTTTGCCCTCAGCCCCAAACCAATCGCTGACCCGTCTCCATCCCACCCCTCTGCCTGCTGTTAATTAGTGCCAGAGGTCAGCGTGAGTCAGCAGTTCTCAACTGCTCCCAGCAAGGTCGGGGCTGGTGGAGAAGCTGCTCTTCCTGCTCAAAAACTCACACGAAACTGAGGCTTTCCTGTAACAGGGACCAAGCTGCAGGTGGAAGATCTGAGCAGACAGCTCTGAGACCAGAGGTAACTCTGCTCCTTTACCTTCCAAGGGGTTGCTTACGGGCCAGAGCGATGGCGAGATGATTATGTCCACACCAAGCTTTTCTTCCCAAGGGTTGCTGAGCCTCTGGTAGAAGTTGCACAACTCACACCTGAAACCGCACTTTGGGTGCTTTTTAGTTTTGTTAATGCTGCACCGCACCAAGTCCTTCCATTTTCTCCAGATAAGCTGCTGGGACTAAAACCAGAGATCGATGTACAACCAATCATAAAGAGCAGGGACCTTGGTCTGTCTTCTCCCAGCCCCAGCTTTCTCCCACCTGCAGGAGAAAACTGTATTCAGGAAAAGTGGAAACCAATGATGGAATATCCTTGGAATGAAAACTGAATAGCAAAGACCACCCCTTTTCAATAAAAATGGTTAGATGCTTGTGTCAGCCAAGCCAAAGAACTGGTTTCCTGCTCAATTCTTTTTTTTTCTCTTTGGCAGAGAAGACTCCCTAGAAGCAATGAAGCAAGCTGTACAGCCAGATACTTGGTGCAAGATGACACAACAGCGCTGCTGACAGCCCATCTGCGATAGCTTTCCACTAGTAGAGACACAAGCTCACACGGCACTGTTTGAAAGGGAGTCTTATTTAAATACAACATCTAGCACAAACTTCTGTAAAATTCCTGTACCTAAGGTACAACTGCATTCTGCTGGCTGTTGAAAATGTTCTTAATACAATGAAGATGCTTCAAGCCACGGCTACAGGACTTGGGTAGAACCTGCCCATTCCAAAGAGAGACCATCTTGGAAAGCGTATTTCAAACACACCCTGTGCATCTTAAGAAGACAGATTCACTCAAGTGTTTTATAGCGCTGAGAATGTGCTGCTATTAAAATGTTCATCTGCTAACTTCAAGCCGCCGACACAAAATATAAAGCTTCACTAGTCACCTGGATTGAGAAGGAGCTCAACCACCATGGTCACGCAGAAACAGTGCCAAAGCAAACAGAGGCGACATGCAATTCTTAAGTGTCAGGGAAAGGTGATTTCCAGTCAAAATGCAGCTTATGTACCACAACCATATACTCTTTTCTCCTTAGCGCGGAGAAGTCTGCCCAAGCCAGGCCTAAGAAGGTTTATGAGGCTGCTTTGAAAGAGTTGGGTGTGGAAACAGTAGGGCCTGATGCTGATCTGCCTCTTGTCTGTACTCTGAGGGCATCACAAGGCACAGTTATGTTTCCAACCGTATAGTCGAGGGCCAGAATGGTTGCTGCTTTGTAACAGGTGGTGGTAAAGGGAGTGTGTGAATTCCAGACGTAGTCACTTCTCATCTCTAGATATCAGAAAACACAAACAGGACTGGGTTGCTCCCCACTTCCCCTTGTGAAATCTAGTGTCTCCTCGCTGCCAGATAAAAGGCAGGTCAGAGAGGAGGGTACACAGGGGAAAGGAAAGGACACTTCTAAGAAAAGGAAGAGAGACCGACCAGAAGTACGGAAGAGTCAAACCAAGAAGAGAGAACAGGGAAGTAGCAGCAAAAAGGAAAGCCAACTGAGAAACACCCAGGAAAGGGAAGATGCTGTTGTTCTTCCACACTCTGTGCTGCGTGAGAGGAAGTTTAGCAAATGCTCTGAGGGAATAGAGGACCTAACACCCATAAAAAGGCAGATCATTACCAAAACTTGCCAGAAAGAGTTAATTATTCCCTCCTTTACTATAAAAAAACTTCATAGATTGTGGTTAAGCCATTTTTTGCAGGCACAAGATAGTTCATTTATTATTGGGTCTTGCAGATTACTTTCCATAGCTATCTGATAGAGAAAGCTCCTTCTGCTGCGTAGTGTTTATATGCTAAATGTGGTGCTTTATCTACTAATTGCCAGCCATAGCTTTTAAAGAGCATTCTGAATTTTAAAGGATGTAGGCAGCTTTGATTAAAAATTTACCGTTTTAAATAAAGCCGTGCAATCTCATTTATTTCACAAGTGCTTCAAAGCAGCAGCAAGTTAGCAACTGAAATTTCAACTGCAGATCAGTACCATCTGGAGAGGAATTAGTTCTACTTTTGCATGCTGTTAAGTTTGGTGATAAGCAGCACTGGTTGAAGTCACCACAGCACTACATAAACCACTCAACCTTTCAACTATACAGATGTCCAGGGCAGCTGAACAGCTGAGGCACAGACTCTGAGCGGACAAGACAGGCTGTTTTAATTAAAGAAAACTTAGTGAACACCCTCACAGGCCAAAAAAAGAGAACAATTCCTCCAATCCCTGAACAGAGATCACTTCCAAGCCTGCAGATCCACTAAGGAGCACAAGGAGGGTGGCTGGGGTGGTGTTCAACTCTTAAGTCTATGGATTTGAAACCTCTCTGGAATTTGGACATCTCCCAGGAGGAACTGTCTCAAGAACCACTCAACTTCACGGAAGTTTGCGCACTGCTTTATGCCAGGTGTTGGATCACAAACCCCACTGCTGTTTCCTAGAACCAGAACCACACACATGGATCCACAGCCCTGTCACTGGTCACATCTGATCTACCTGTAGGTCTGCCCTCAACTTAAGTACGTTGTCACAAACAACCCCAGCTCCTTCACATGAGGGACACACTGCAATGGAAGCTCAGACAACGCCCTGAGCAGAACATAGCAAGGTACAAAGTAGAAAGCTTCTGGAAACTGTGGCATCTCTGACAGATATAGGTGAAAAGGTAAAAAAAC
>WEIS01054710.1:0-14516 GCA_013389965.1 Todus mexicanus
TTTTTTTTTTTTTTTCAGACACAGTTCAGCTTCTGTTCTTGGCATAGCCATATATTTTCTCTGTTTTGAGATGTCCCTTGCTTTCTCAACCCTCACTGTTGTGTGGCCACCCTTCTTCTCCACTCACTAAATCTGTTTCTAATTCAGTAAGCCTTTTTTGGGGGTGGGAAATCTATACATTTTTATCCAGAATAATACCAGTTTTCTTTAGTTTTCCATAGGCTTAGACCCTCAGAAACAACAGGATCTGTATTGTCCTTCCTATATGTGTAATCTCCATTTTGTGCATACTCATTTTTTTCTTAATACGGTTCAGGAGACAACCCTCTTCCTCTGTCCTCCTGCTGTATTCACAGCCCTGCCGTGCAGTCCAGCAGTATGCTTCTGTTACACTGCATTAAGTGCAAAGACAGTCTTGTGGTCTTACCATGCTGCACCCTTTGCTGGGCCAAAAAGTCTCGTCTTTGCTGACTTTCCCACTGAGATGCTTCAGGCCCAGGAGCTGGGCCTTGCGAGTTATCAGAGGGTTTCAGTCCCTCGACCTAGGCAATACTATTCTGGCCACTCAGGTATCCCAAGCATGCTCTTCGCATTATTTTCAGGGCGCTCATGCAGTGTCACAAGCCACTGAATGAACCTGGCTCTACCCACAAGCTCTCATTTCCCTGTTCCATACGGGCATGTTCTCCAAGTACTGGGTAGCCGCCTCTCATTTCTCCTTCAGCGGCTCTTTTCCGCTCTTTTACACGTACACACCCTTTGTTAAAATGGCAGGGAGTGAGTTCCAAGCGCAGCAGACGCGTCAATTTATATAGGGCAGAGTCTCCTAGCTCTGTAACTCCTCTGCATCTCCATTGCAGCATGCAGACAGTCAGAGAAAGAGGCTTAGTCTTTGCCTCCCATTAAAGGAGATAAATGATCTTACTGGCACTCAGTGCAGCTCAGAACAGTCCATCCTGGCTAGTTGACTGGTCAACAGCTAATTCGTTCAGAAAAAGGTGCATGTAACCCTGTAGGGGGCTGCAGAGCAACATTCACGCTTTTTATTTCCCCTGCCCCCACCAGTTAATGGTTGGCATAGTTAATCCTATCTAATCTAACTATGGATAGACATGCAAACCTTTAATCCATCTCAAACCGTCAGCCTGCCTTGGATAGAGTTCCACACTTTGAGCTGTGAGCAGGCATTAGGCAGCCTGCCTTCTTTCGCACGCCTCATTTTCAGTTGAGTTGATGGGTCTTGTCTCAAAATGAGAAACTTCCTCTAACTTCTCTTTGGCGAGTTATTCAGGGTGCTGCTGTTGTGCACCCTTTCTGCAGTAACTAGCCCCTTACCCAAGGCGTTCAGGAGCCCATCAGTGCTGTAGGTGCTGGTGCTGTGTCGATCATCAGCAAGACTGAAATGGAAGTCAGTCATGAAAAAGAAATCAGCGGCTGAGATTCCCAAACATTTTTAAGACCCTCTCCTGACGGTTCCTCCCCACAGGTTTTTCAGAATTTAAATGGTGTTTGCCTGGGTAAGTTTTACAGCCTGTCTTCGTTCTTTGGCCGCCAGGTTTGTTACTGGTACGTCATTTCAGAGGCAAGAAGCTGGTTAATTAGCGTCCTCAGCAATCACGTTTTCTTGGTTTACATTTGCTACATTTGCTGTCCTCCCTTCTCCCAATACATATCAAATGCTGGTATTAGCTGTTGTTGCTTTCTGTGCTAAAGAAGTAAAGACTTGCTGACACAGCAGGGGCTGTATCAGCTCACGTTAGCTTGTGCCCATCCAAACAAGCTTTCCTGTGTGCTTTCCATTCACACGACAGAGGAAGCAATAGGCCATTAACCACCTCGATGAGTCTTACAATAAGCTAGCTCAACACTGAGCATCTGGGAGCAATTCTGCTGGCTCTAAATCGTTTCCCTGAAAGGTTCTACCACATTAATAACTCTCTAGCGCTTTTATTTGCATTTATATTAAAGCTGGTGATGCCACCTCCCATTCTGACTCCCTGCTGGGTGTGGGTGGGGATGCACTGTAAGATGGCACCCTCCTCCTTTTACCCTAGCTCAGCTACCTCTACTTAACTGCTGCAGGAGGCTCAGCTGGTGTCGCAGAGCTGGGAAGAGAGCCAGCAGCGTGATGAGCTCAGCTAGCACGTGGCCCTCGCCCCGCAGCAGCGGGACGCCTCCCTGCACCTTTGCTCACAGCTGCGCAGAACAGAAATGCCGTCTGGCAGGTCCGAGGGTTGCGGGCTGCAGCACATTAGCTTCCAGTGTGGGAACAGGAGGTTGGAGGCCAACTAGGAAATGCACCTACGGCATCTGCTCCTTCCCTAACCCCCTCCTCTCTCTTATACGGGGCAGAAAAGTCTGGCTGCAAGAAACAGAAAGATGGCCCAGGTTGCTCTAAGATAGCCACCTCCTGTGGTCCCGACACAGGCAAGGAGCTGGTGTGTACTAGGCATGACTAGACCATAACACAGACAGTTGGGAGCACAAGAAGATGCTTAGTTTTAGCTTATCACCAGGCACACACAACAGGCTGGTACTTCTTCTCCTCTCTAGCTTGAGGACATTCCCTTCACGGGCCACCTTCTGTCCCTACCTACCCAGTGGGCAGGTGGCACTGCTGTTCTTATTTCACAGGAGCTCTGGTTCTGCTAGAGAGGGGGAAAAATCAAGGCTAGAACGTGTCAGATCTTTGCCCTTGCACAAGATGGTTCATCTAGAGCCACCCATTCACTTCTGTTTGCTTTTCCTTCCTCCCACAAAATTAATTTCTGTAAGAATACTGATGGCTGTACAACCATGTTTGATTTCAGATGTCAAAATCCAGTCTGTCAGGTCACTTTACCCTCTGAAACGATACAACACCTCATGGCGTGAACACACAAAAGAACCATGTTGATTACTTGTGCTGGCCCCAATAGTCTTTCCAGGCAGCAAGGAGCTGCATCCAACTTTAAAACTCCACAGATCTGGGTGTTATTATCCTTGTGTAAAACTGCTCTGAGCCCCACCTTTAAGTTCCTCATTAACTTTGGAAGAACGGCTTTCCTGTTTGCTTACATTTGCAAGCAAACAAGCTGGGTTCTGTACAAAGAGAGTGAACCGCATTACCCTTAGTGCTCCTTTCTGGAGCAACAAAGGATGGTTTGGCTCACCTCAGCCTGCAGAAGGGCCCAGGAGCTGAACAGCCACAGAAATGAGGGTGTAGGAGGAACTGGTAGAGGAGGTGCAGGGGGTGACATGAAGGACCTTTGTAAGGTCAGAGGAACTGCCAAGCACTGTAGGTGAGGGCTTGAAACAAACTAAGCCCAGAAATCTTCCAAAACTCGAGCTGTGGCATGGCCAGCTTTTTCCCCACTGTTGTCTCCACGACAGCTCCACACGAGGTGCGCGTGTTAGACCAGCTCACGCACACTGCCAGAGTGCAGAGGTTTTTAGGAGACGTGTTGCACGCATTTCGCTCAACTACTTTTTCAAAAATTAGTGCTTCTGTTCTTTTAAGACGCAACCAGTTGATATAATTTTTTCCTTTTTTTTTTTAATGTGGAGAGAAGGAACAGACTGCAAAAGAAGGAAACTAGCCTTTGAACTGTTCTATATTTAGAACTATTTTGGCTGCAGATATGTTGAACTCAATCTTATTACATGAAATCCCCTCCCACGTGCTATTACCAAATTTCCAGTGCAACACACTTCAGTACATTCACTATTTCCCCTTTTAGGCCTCATACATCTGGGTGACCTTCCCTCCTGGGCAGACAAGAGGGAAAGAACACAGGAAGATGCACAGACCTAAGAGGACAGCACCAGGAATTATAGGCAGGGCAGGGAAGCGATACCAAATTCCCACCAGTGCAGACATCTAAGCAGCTGCTGCTCAGGTCAGCCAAGGCCCTTGCAACCAGAGAACCACAGAATGGTTTGGGTTAGAAGGGCCCTACAAGGTCATCTAGTTTCAATCCCCCTGCCATGGGCAGGGGCACCTTCCACTAGACNGTGAGGGTACATTCGATCCCACTGTCCATGTCGCCTCCTGATCAGCTCCTAAGTCGAACCAAAGCCTGGCATTAGTCCTTCTCCTTAACTCTTTTTTCCAAAGGGAACTCACTTCCCACCTTCATGGGTGAGGGGCAGGAAAGGGCAGCAGCAGGAGCTCCCTGAGACATTTAGTGCTTTAGGAAGCAGTGTCTGGAGCAACACTTCCACCTGCTGGGCCTGCTGGTTGTTGCAGCCGGGAACTGACCAGTACTGCCATAGGAAAAACGTTCCTTTCCACCCAGCACAACCACCTCTGGCTCAAAGTTTTTACCTTCAGACCTGAGCATGTCTGAGGGAAGATTAAATACACGTGTCAACCTGAATCAGAGAGTTCCCACAGTGAGTCATCCTAAAGGGAGAGGCCCTTGGATCAGACCAGTGACATGGATTGCCTCCATCAATCGTAGTGAGTCGCTATCACTATTACAAAGGCAGAGAAAGGCAGTGTCTGCAACAATTATTTAATCAAATGACGTCTCAAAAGATTTTGCAACGACTGAAAAACCTGACAGAGGCTGTAATAAAAACAGAAAGTGAAGGGCTGCTCAGGCTTAACCGTCTTTCAAAGCATCCTTCCCTTCCGATGCTTTATTACCGCTGGTCCAAAACATTTCTCCACTCAGATATAGCACTTTAAATGCTCCCTGCCAAGTTACACACGTGGCAGAAGCCTCACATCCTTCTGAGAGCAAGATTTATATTTGGCTTGGTCCAACCTTCTACATTAAGAACGTAACACATGTTGGCTGGAGTGATAACTACAAGGACAACACATGACAGAGCCAAGAGAACCGCCATGGCTCTACGTGGCCAGCAGCAAGTTCTGCACCGAACTCGTCTCCTGACGGAGGCACATCTCCGATGTCCCACCTCAAACACATTGAGGAAATGGCCAGTGCTGTGCGTGGAGAACTCAGCTGCAGAAATACTGGAGCTGCAGGAATCCCTGTCAGGTTGTTTATGGTCTCCCAAAGTATTCTCTTTCGAATTTACGGAAATCTTCCTCTGTAAAGACAGTGCCCTCGGGCTTCTTCTTTGCCACCTTCTTTTCAGGTTGATCTTTTGACTTCCTACCTCTGTTCTGTGCAAGAACCTTCAGACAAAAAAAAAAAAGGAAAGAATAAGTCATTATCCAAAGCAAACCACAAAACGGTGATTTTCAAGCTCACCTGCAGGATCCCTGATATTTTACTGACGCCCTGATATATCCACCAAGGAAAAGTGAGAGGCAGTCACCAATGCTAACCAAAGCAGGTCACTGGGACAATAGCAAATACCAACCTAGTACTTGAAGTCAAATATGAAAACTCCTCTCTGGTAACAGTCTCAAGATAGAAACACTGATCTCAATTCAGACCTTTCTGAAACCACGACCTTCTTTCATCCCATCTCTCCACGAGACAACCCAACAACTGCAGTGGAATTCCCTCAGCATTTTCTAATACGCTGTCACCTCCTTTCACAATCTCCAGCCTGAGAAACACTGGCCTAACCTAAACCACTTGATTTGTTTATTTAATTAACAACCTGTATCTCATAAAACCAGCCCAAGATTCTAACAGTGTCAGCTATTCTCCTCTTCAAATCCTGGCATGGTCTTCCTCTCGGGAAAACCATGGGTTAAATTCTCAGGTCACGAGAAACATCATTCAAGATGCTACGAGATTCCTATCCCATGAGCAGCACATCTGGTTCCTTGCTAACCAGCCTCCAGCCACAGAGGCCAGTTTGATCAACAGTATGGAGAAGGTCTGAACCAGGAGCCCTTTGCGAGCTGAAGCGATGAATTGTCTTTGGTAATTAAGAAAAGCCAACAGTTGTCAGTACATTTTAACTCATATCAGAGGATATCATAGGCAATAACACACCAACAAGAGTTTAAACAAGAGTTTAAAGCTTACTAAGTTATTTTGCCAGTGCGCACAGGAATTCCTCAAGGCCGCTTGCACACAGAAACTTCAGGACTCCTCTGCACAAGGTCTAAGCTGTAAGATCTGAGGATGATCCCCATGCACCTGTGCTCCTCAGCAGAAGGAAACCCCCAGACAAAGAACTGACAGTCTTACTTGTTCTGTGACGGCTTTGTTGGCAACCAATCGTCCCTTCAACATGTACTGCAGGTTTTCTCTCAAGTGATTCACGGCCTTCTTCTTATGATACTCCTCTAGCGAAAGCAGAGAGGGACAAAATGCATCAGCCGCTCATCCAGGCAGCACATAAGGAGAGACACAGGAGCACCTGCAAGGCACTGGGAGGGACACTGCTACAGCTCAGGGATAGGGGTGTGTCCACATATCAGGTTGTGTTTAAGTGGAGGATGCTCTGGGTTGGGGCAATCCCAAACAAATACAGGCTGGGCGGGGAATAGGTTGAGAACAGTCTCAAGGAGAAAGTCTTGGGGATGTGGTTGATGAAAAACTCAACATGAGCTGGCAGTGTGCACTTGTAGCCCAGGAGGCCAACCGAATCCTGGGCTGCATCAAAAGAAGAGTGGTCAGCAGGTCGAGAGAGGTGATCCTCCCCCTACTCTGCTCTCATGAGACCCCACTTGGAGTACTGCATCCAATTCCGGAGCCCACAGCACAGGAAAGACATTGAACTGTTGGAGCAGGGCCAGAGGAAGCCAAGATGATCAGAGGGATGGAGCACCTCTCTTACGGGGACAGGCTGAGAGAGTTGGGGCTCTTCAGCCAAGAGAAGGCTCCAGGGAGATCTTACAGCGGCCTTCCAGTATCTAAAGGGGGCCTACAAGCTGGGGAAGGGCTTTCTACAAGAGTTTGTAGTGACAGGACAAGGGGAAACAGCTTTAAGCTTAAAGAGGGTAGATTTAGATTAGGCATTAGGAGGAAATTCTTTATAGTGAGTGCGGTAAGAGATTGGAACAGGTTGCCCAGAGAGTTTGTGGGTGTCCCCTTCCTGGAAGCATTCAAGGCCAGGTCGGACACGGCCTTGAGCAACCTGGTCTGGTGGAAGGTGTCCCTGTCCGTGGCAGGGGGGCTGGAACCAGATGATCTTTAAGGTGCCTTCCAACCCAAACCAGCCTATGCCACTGAAAGGCCTCCAGGAGGAGGGATGGGTGCAGCCGACCCGGAAGGAGGCTGCGGAACACAACGGGACCCGGTGCAAGGACTGTCCCCCCGGAGGGGGCCGGGACTCACCTATCGCCGACTTCACGACTCTGCCTTTAACCGTGGCCTTGTTCCTGTCGGGCCCCGGCACCCGCCTCCTCCGCCTCGCCGCCCTGGGGCCGCTCAGGCCCCGCTGCGCTCCCGACGGGACCTTTCCTCGGCCTGCAACGGGAAGAGGGGCGGAGTTAGCGCAGCCGTGCGCCGGGAGCCGCCATGCCCTGGCCCCGCCGGTCCCCGCGGCTCACCCGGCGCCTCCAGCAGCTCCAGCCCCCGCCGCACCAGGGAGGCCGACATGGCGCCCCCCGCCACACCGCACTTCCGGCGCCGCCGCCACACGCTTCCGGCGGCGGCACGGGGCTGGTGCGCATGCGCAGCGGGAGAGGCGGCGGCGGGCGCGAGGCGGCGGCGGCACCATGTCGGGCATGGCGCCATGTTGGTCGGGTTGATGCCCGGCCAGCTGGCGGTGTCCGGGCTCTTGCCAGTGTCCCGGTTCTTGTTGGTGGCCCATCCTTCTCGCCTCCCTCCCCCGCTTGCGCAGGGTGTGGTTCGGCAGCCGGCCCGCACGCCCTCTCTGTTACTTACACCCTCCTGAAGCCACTACCGCGGTGGGGCCAGGGTTCGGAGGGGCGGCCCTGTCCCCCCGCAGTCACAGGGAGAACAACAACAACAGGCCGGGAGGGAAGGAGGCGGCCGCAGCGGTGTTATGGTTTGTCTCGGCAAGGCCCCGAAATCCGGGTCTAGCCCTGTGCTGGGCTCCTCAGGCACTCCGCCATAAGTTTGATCTATTATGTACTAGTTAGTCTATTTATTTAAAGCTTTCTTCCCCCATTCTCACCTCTCTAGAGACTTGATGCTAATATCTGCTATATTTAGCTATCGTCTGAATAAAGCTTACTCAATTACAGGCAGTGCTGGCAGTAACAAGCTGACACTGGAGAAGAAGGAGAGGTTTATTCTCCGTCAGACATGTCCTGCAGGGAGAAAGCGATGCAAACGGCTCTCATTGTTTCTCACAGTAATGATCTCTAGCAGGGACTGATAGCAGTTAAACCTCGGTTCATTAAAAGACATTCATTCTCTGGAAATTGTTCGCCAGCCTCTGCAGATGTCACCTCAATGCGTGTCTTCTTGTTCATTCTGTTCTGAATTCCTCCTCCCTGGATGGATCTTGGCATCCTGTGTCAGTATCTGCTGGTGCTAATACTCTTTTCTGGACAGGACCTATGTGGTGATGGCTCTTAGCTTCTGTGCTGGGGAATGTTAACCATCTACTGCTTGTTCAGTTCTCACTCTTCATTTTCCTTTTGCAGTAATCTGAACCATTTTTTAATTGATTTGAAGGGAGACAGAGAACTTCACAGAATCACAGACTGATAGGGGCTGGAAGGGGCCTCTGGGGATCATCGAGTCCAATGCCTCTGCCAGAGAAGGGTCACCCAAAGCAGGACCACATCCAGGTGGGTTTTGAAAGTCTTCAGAGAAGGAGACTCCACAACCTCCCTGGGCAGCCTGTTCCAGGGCTCTGTCACCCTCACAGGAAAGAAAATTTTCCTCACGTTATGGAACCTCCCGTGTTCCAGTTCGTGCCTGTTGCCCCTTGTCCTATTACTGGGCACAACTGAAGAGTCCGGGGCCCGGCCCCATCCTCTTGACACCCGCCCTTTATGTATTCATAAGCATTGATAAGATCCCCTCCCAGTCTTCTCCAGGCTAAACAGTCCCAGGTCTCAGCCTTTCCTTGTAAGACAGACGCTCCAGTTCCCTAAGCACCTCTGTAGCCCCCTGTTGGACTTTCTCCTGTACTTCCTTGGCTCTCTTGTACTGGAGAGCCCAGAACTGGACACAACACTCCAGATGTGGCCCCACTCGGGCAGAGTAGAGGAGGAGGAGAACATTCCTCGGCCTGCTGGCCACACTTCTTATTGCACCCCAGGATACTGTTGGCCACCTTGGCCACAAGAGCACACTTCTGGCTCATGGTTAACCTGTTCTCCACCGGGACTCCCAGGTCCTTCTCCATGAGCTGCTTTCCAGCAGGTCAACCCCTAACCTGTACTGATGCCGGGGGTTATTCCTCTCCAGGTGCAGGACTTTACACTTGCCCTTGTCGAGCTTCTGTTGGTAGCTAGCGGAAGGTTTAGCTTGCTCAGCTCTTAGTTCCCTGCTAGGTTTGTCCCTCCAGTTGTGTGAAAGCTGACAAAGTGATGAGGAGGTTACGGTAGTTTTGTGAAGGAGAATCTGGAAAAGCAATGTGTTAATGGCCTATTGCTGAAATTGAGGAGGGTGCTGGAGAGCGTTCTAGTCAGCAGAAAATTTGTCATTGCTTCTATACTCCTATCTTTATCTTGGTCAGAGTGAAATAAATGACAACTGCCAGTGATCTCACCATGGGGAGTGCATTTCCAAAAATACCACATCAGTCAAACACTCTCTTTTAGTCCCTAAAATAAAATTTGCAGATTGTTTGTGAGGAGTTTATGGTTACATATTGCGCTCTGTATTTAAGATGGCTTATTCTACTGCTTAAACACAATACTTGCACCATTTAACTTTGTTAGGAACACCTAATGCATTGTTACACATGCTTAGCATCAGATGGCATCATCTCATAAATGCCTGAGGAAGGCACTGGGTGCAAAAACATCTTTATCACCAACACTGCTAAACACGCTTAACAAATTTATGTGGTGCAAGCAGCACCGATGTATTACCCTGTTGATGGAAAATACCCTTTTCTACCTCAAAAGTAAAGCATTCCGAATACTGTCCTATTTCTATTTCTGTTTTGCCAATTAAGTACATTCGCAATTATGTAGGTCTCTCAGAAAATTCGACTCCTTTCTTATTAAATACGCTTGGAAGAAAGAAACCATAATACAGGCAACGCCTCCTCTGACCATCAAGGTTGAGTGCAGACTTGCTATGATTTTAGTCAGCAATTACCTGCAGAATAAAATTTAACGAGCATGCAGGGGTCACTGCGGAAGAGGGAAGGGAAGGCACTTTCTTCAGCTGGATTCGCAGTCTCCTGCCTGAGAGTCTGCTCAGGCTCTTTTAGCTGGTTAATGCACCAAGAAGTTAAACGGGCACATGCTTTGTGGTGCGCTGCGTTCTCCGGGTTTGGATCTGTTGCTGAAGTTCACGGTCCAACATGGGCCGTGGATTTTATCACGCTTTGTGAAATCATGTACCTATTATTAATACATTATATTGCTTCCTCTCCTTGTAACAGGATCTGGCAGCTTTTCTCAGGGCACCATCGTTAATGTTTCCTCGAACTGCATCCTGGCCTCAGCTGTGCTTGGTCTTGCCAGACACGGTGATAATAGCGCCTGTCATGTCTCTGTCCGGGTGACTGGTACAACTATACCTGTCACACTCCTGCAGGCAGGTCTAGAGTCTTCCCTTGCTTTTTGACTTCTTTAATAGAGAATTTTGCTTACATCTATTCCCTGCAGTGCTAAGCAAGATCAGTTTATTGACTTACATTAGGAATGTACGATCGCACCTGAATACGAACTGGATTTTGCCTGTGTGTTATATGTTACTTTAAATCGGTATATATGTAGAATCCAGGTGTTTGGATCACATAATCTCTCCTCCTACATGTCACAGACTGTAAAATATCCCCTGCTGACCTTGGATTAAGTCAACCATCCTGCCTTAGATAAATCTGCTTTATGCTGAGCCCAGCATATAAAACACTGTGTTTCTCTTTGCAGAAGCTTCTGCGGCTTTGTCACTCTCAACAGTGATCATCTGTCCCTTATTTCATCATGACGTATACATTTAACTACCACTTGCTTTTACCTGAGTCACTACTGAAGGCAGTTGAGCACACCCTACAAATAGCTTTTTCCAGACTAGTACGTACTCTTAAAAATTTAATGATCTGAGACTTTGTGTCTATGTCAGTTAAAAAAAAAAATAATTAAAAAATCAGTATTTCATTGCACTGTTTTAAGGCCTCTGCTCAAATTAAAATTTCATCTGAGAAAAGTTCATCACTTTGTAATCCTTCAAAAATCAGTGCAGTTAGCTCTTTGAAGCACTTTGGGGACAGAATGAATGTCAAATGGTGTTCATTTAAATGTACAGCATCCAAATAAATTGCTATTTTAGAGCCTGAATAATCTAACTTTGGATGGCAAAAACCACAGGCGCTACATTTCAGATGGAGAATGTCTTTGTTTCTGAGAGGAAGTTATCTTCGAAAGCTAATGTTCATGTTTTATAGCTGTCTTTAAATCTCACGCCTCAGTGGGTACCCATGAGCTAGCTGGCTTTTCAATTACAAATAACCCAGCATACAGATCACTTCAAGTTTTAAGTAACTTCCATATAATCCATATTATCAGTTTGTTTTCTGCTTGCTTTCTTATGGCATTGAAAAAAGGCAATTTTCCCTGTTTGAAGATGTCGATAAAGTTTCTGGTTCATATTGGAATGACTCTTCTTCTCCCTGTTAATCTCGGCTTTGGAAGATGTCTGAGATTATTGTACATCTGGCCTGTTCCACCTTATTATTCTGTCCTACAGGCTAACAAAGACGTTATTGATAGTCACGGTTAATCACAATGCTGTCTGTGGTAGTTCAGAATAGCTGTTTGTTTGCTCTTGCTTTATGTTCCAGTTTATGGATTCAGGAGGTTACGTAGGAGTCTTGATCTGAAGGAGTATTGTGAAGAATGTCAGAAAACAGAAGCTGAGGGCAGCATTAGAACTAAAATACAACAATTGCAAACATTTATTTAGTTCAGGGCTTTTTTACAAACAGTCTTAGGATTTTGGGAAATGGGATCTTGATGATTGAATGCTTGATACTGTCCACACTGACATATATGTCTGTATTTTTTGTTTCTATCTATTTTTATTATTATTATCTGTTTATCTGTTTTCTGTTGGAGAGGGTCCATAAGAGAGCCACAAAGTTGATCAGGGGGCTGGAGCTCGTCTCCTGTAAGGACAGACTGAGCTAGTTCAGTCTGTTCAACCTAGAGGAGAGAAGGCTCCAGGCAAACCTTATAGCGGCCTTTCAGTGCCTGAACGGGGACTACAGGAAAGCTGGAGAGCGACTTTCTATAAGGGTATGTGGTGATAGGACAAGGGGCAATGGTTTTAAACTAGAGCAGGGTAGATTGAGATTAGATGTTTGGAAGAAGGTCTTTACTATGGGAGTGGTGAGACACTGGAACAGCTTGCCCAGAGAAGTTGTGGATGCCCCCTCCCTGGAAGTGTTTACGATCAGGCTGGATGAGGCTTTGAACAACCTGATGTAATGGAAGGTGTCCCTGTCCATGGCAGGGGTGTTGGAAGTGGATCGTCTTTAAGGTCTCTTCCAACTCAAGCCATTCTATGATTCTATGTTTTCCCTTCCGAAATTAATCAGACTGATTTTCAAGCTGATTTATAACCGATTTTCACCTCTGTGTGTTTCTTCACTGGTGGATTATGGAACATGCTTTGCTTTAGACAGTTTTCAGCTTTCACCACAACCCGTGTTCTCTATTTTCTCTTGAACAGCAATACTCAAAGCCACTGTCATTAATATTGAGCTGTATTTGCCAACTTGAAGCAGTTTGTGCTGTGTTCACTGTTCCTACAAAGAGCCATGGATCACTGCCTGCCCTGTACCTCAAGTACATAGGAACCTTTGTGCTTTTACTGTGTGACATGCCTTTGAAAAGTGATTTGCTTTTGTGGCCTGCTGAATTTGAACAAGGGCTGGACAATGCATTGATTCATGCACTTGCATGGCTCATGTCCAGTTACTTTAGCCTGACAGTATTTTATTCTGATTTTTTTAAATTTTAATTTAAATCCAAATCCAGTGCAGATACCTATCTCTTCCATACACTTTTCATCCTGTTCCAGGTCACCATGAAGCTGGCTCTGCCTTACGCAGCTTCTGCAGATAATGTTGGCACAGGTTAAGGTTAAGTTGGCTTCCCACCATACTCGATGCAGTAGTAAAAAATGAACTCTGTCCCTGAACATCCTATACAACTGAGATAAGGAGGCACAAAGATTAAGCAACTCGCAGAGTAGCCGAGACAGGATGAATGCTCAAACTAAATCTTCTGAAAGACAATGTGGAGGCTCAACCCGAAACGTATCCTTGTTCTTCACCTGATGTTTTTTGGCTCCAAATGAGAAGGAGCAAGCATCAGTAACTGCTGAAGCTGCAAGAGTCCACTTTGTAGAACAATGTAATATTTTTAAGAACATAAATGTTGTATTTGGAAAAAACCCCAAACGAGTCCTTCCTCAGGACTTAGAATACCAAAAGAAAGCACTTTGCTAGTAGTATTTTACATGTAATACAGAGTTGTGGTGACAAGATTTTTGTGGTTAGAAATAATGGGGGTTTGCATCCAGGCTCACAGAAATACCTGAACTTCCAGTGCCCACATATTTTCTGTCTTTGCCTGAAGGGCAAAATAATCTCTTCAGAAGGGCATCTGCTGCTCTTGCATCCCTCCTAGAGTGGAGAGGGGGAATGATTTCTCTCTCTTTTCCCTACACTATTCTTAAATGTCAGGAGGCAGAGGCAGTAGTAGAAGGATTCCAGGGCTCAGAGTGACTGACTTTTCTCTCTTCCTTCTGTAGGCCATGGAGATGGTTCCTGGGTCTTCCTCCTGCCCTCCCCACCTACTTCATTCCTGCAGCATCAGCTCTGGGATAAAGTGACAGAGCGTACTGCCACTGTTGCACCTAGTCTAGAAGGCCAGAAACTATCACACTGTAGTTGTTTTTCCTTTTCCCTAAAAACCTGGGAAGAGAGGATAAAGATCCTTTGGTGAAGCAGAGATGAGAGTGAGAACAAAATGTTGGGGAGCTGCGGACCAGAAGCTACTAAATACTGGAGAATGGGTGTAAGAGGTGGCGGTCGCAGGAAGGAGGCAAAGGCAGGACTGATGCAGGGGTTGGAGTCAGTACAAATTTGCTTTATAGATTGTCAGGCTGAGTGAAGTCTGTCGTAGGAAGGTGAGTAAAGCATAGACAACACCTACTGCCGTATGTACACATTGGGGGTTATTGAGGAACTTGAGAGCTTTGGGTCCATCTCTTGCTTTATTGGGGTCTGAGTTCTTAATTTTTGTGTTTTTGTGTCACTGGCAGTGCTGGATCAGCACAGCTTCCAGCATTTGGGAGCTGTTCAGTGGAAGCCTTTGAAGAATCTTCCAGGACATCTTCCCGTGTTACCTCGGAAGCTCACAGTGATGGGCATGATGAGACTTACACCTCGGTTTCCAGTATCGGGGCCTCCAGGCTTACCAGGAGCTTTGTTTTTCTTTCAAATCAGCTTTAAGCTTAACTTAATCTTGACTTATTTTTTTCTTTTCTTTTCTT